>JAJEJO010000592.1:49289-172868 GCA_020662805.1 Glaucomys volans | reverse complement strand
GTTTTATCTCCTCAATTTATCTGTAAGTTTAGACACATCACCGAGAGAGTGATTCCTCTAAGAGGATGGATGCAAGAAAACCATCTTCTCTGCTCTCATTTTGTCTCTTGGCTTTGTTCCCTTTGTCTCTGCTTCAGAACCATTTGGGTGGGGGGAATTTACTCCTTCTCTGTCTGTAACTAAGAGTCAAGCTTGTTATCTTTAGTCTGCTTCAAAAATCATGAATCAGATCAGGCTACGAAAACTATTGATAACAGCTATGTCTGTTCCAGAAAAAGAATTATATTAAAACTTGTATGTTGCTCCATGTTTGACTTTTTGTTTATAGAGAAATAATTGATGACAGTCGTATGTAACATGTCTATTGTGTTTACTATATGTAAGTATTGTTTAAAGAGAATAAGGAGTAACGCCACCCAGTAAGGCATTATATTTATTATTAACATTTCCATTTTACAGACGATGTAGAAACATAGAGCGAAGTTATATTATTTGCTTAAGATTAAGCAGCTCATACTTGGCAGAGTTGGGATTAATTTCATATCTTAGTCATTCTGCTCTTCTTCCTCTTGATCAAAGTTCAGGTTAGAAACATTTTCTTTTTCAAAAAGCAATTAGTATGAACCAAAATCAATTACTTAAGAAAATTAAAAACCTATGCAAAATGAAAAATGTACCAGATGCATGACACATTAGTCCATCTAGTTGTTTGAAAACAAGAATTATAAAACCTCAAGGTATCTGAGAAGTACAGAGGTAGAAAGCACTTTCTAAGATAATCTAGCACATTCTTTGTCTTCAACCAAGTGAAGACTATAAAACAATCCTGAAAGTCATTTGAATTACTAGGCTCTTTTTTCAGCAAGTATTTGCCACAACGAATGGTACAGACAACATTCCCCCTTGCAGTCTCCAAGCGCTAGGTGTATTCAAGTACAGGTAGACAATGTGGACAACTCACAAGAAGCTACTTGAAGATGAGCTGAATTAAGAGGGTGGCAAGGCAGGCACAAGGTGGTAAGGGAGGAGAAATCAGCTTGAGCTGTTCTAGTGACAGCGAGGAGACCGTTGTGTCTGGAACAGAGGAGTTGTAGACAATAGATATGTAGGTCAACTTAGGTGTGCATAGTCTTAGGAGTTTGGACTATGTCCTATAACAGAAAGGAATTATGAGAGGTTTTAGGTTGATGTAAAGTGTTTTAGGATGGTAATAGCAAGGTTGTGGAGAATGGATTGGAAAGGGACAACCTCACTTTAGGAGAATGGTTCAGAGGCTGGTGTATAAATCCTGGTATGGATATGAAATGGACAGGAGATGTTAAATAGGATGGGTTGTTCTGCCTCCTGAAGGGAGGCCAGCCAAATTAATTCCTGTCAGAACTATTCCTTTGAATGGTCAGGAAAAGATAGAGCTAGAACAAGCAGTATCTGAGAAGATAAGAGCTCCAGATCCAAAAATTCAGGAAGCCAAATCTATTCTCAGGGACAATTCTGGGACTGAGAACCAGACACGAAGCTTATGGAAGCTGAGTAAAGGCAAGATTTATGATATGGAAGCAAAGTGAGAAGGTTGCAGGGTTAGAGCCTTCTTCTAGAAAAGCCTAGATTGTCTAAAACTCTGTTTAGGGAATACTGGCCCTATAGCCAGTATGGGTGGTCATCCTGGGCAGAGGACAAATAGACCACCACCACTCTGGGCTTATAAAATAGTAAGAAGACTATTGCAGTTGACAGTACACCACTGGGCATTGACCAATTGCAGTCTTAAGGACTTTGGGGAAGCTAGATTGATTCTAGGAAAATTCTCTGGAATTTTCTTTTTCTCTAACAGATAATTTTGGATGACCACAAACCAGTTTTGAATGTGAGAGAACGTTGTAATATGGGGATGAATTGAAAAAACTTGCAAAGATGAATCAGAATTTTCAAAGTAGAGTAAAATCCAAAGATTAAAATTATATAATTTTAGAGCAGAAAGGAATCTTGGAACTTCTTTATGACTCCCTACCTAAGGTCTGGATTTTCAAAAGTAACATTCATCATTGTCTTACAAGTGTTTTTATACCTGAAAGAATATGTCCATATTTATTGATAGTAATTAACCTCTCTCTCTTCTTCTTTACAATAGATTGGACTCATAGACAAACATTACAGTTTTCAAGAATAACCTGCTGTGTACTTCATTTAAATGTATTGTTGTGATTACATTCATTAAGGGACAAAATAAATTGGGACATTTATACATAGATGACAGTATTCTTTTTAAAAAATCTAGATTTATTGCCAAAGTGCAAAAAAAATGTTTTTAGAGATGTCTTTGATCATTCCAGTGAGAATTTTTAACCCAGTTAATATTGTTCTACAGTTGAAGCCCATATATAAGTAGGTGTGAAACATTTAAAAAGTAAAATCTCATCTGTTGCTGCCATACGGAATTGCGAACAGGGCTAGGAGAAGACATGTGGAGCTGGAGATGTCTGCACCATTTGGGGGCATTTTCAGGAGGCATAGAAAAGGAGAAACTTTACTTAAAATCTGAGTATTGACCATGTGCAGAAAAGAACAGGGATATTCTGTTATCAGATTTTCAGTCTACCATAAAAAAATGAATAACTGTAAAATTTAATATGAGAAAAGAAGGAGATTCCTGTAGGATCAGGACATATTTCCTTGAGCTACATCAAGTTACTCTTTTTATCTAATCTCTAGAAAGGAAGTGCCATTAATACTGATACCAAGGAAACCTATTAAATATTATTTCTGTTTGTAAGATATTCATTAATGTGTATAAATTAATAGAATGGTAATCTTATTCCATTATCACTTTAATTGAAAGATGTAGAATCATGAGCTAAAAACATTGAATTAATCTATAACAGGTTTTTCTTGAACAAGTTAGCTCATTTGCCTCACTGTTTTTCATCATTAATTTGAGAATAAAGAATATTCTTAAAATAATATTAGAGAATCATTCACAGGAATAGAATCTGAAATCTATATTAAAAAACTAAAACAAGATCAACAAATCCTAACCAGTGTTTTTTCTCTGCAGAATATATTTTCTGCTCACAAAACAGCCAGAGACCCTGTCTTGATCTTATTATGGTTTAAGTCATATAATGAACTGTGAAAACAATGTTACATGCCAGTGTGCCCTGTAGTCACACTAAACAGCTTTGGAACACACTTTGGTAAGTGTCATTTTGTAATTTCTGTATAAAATGTGATTCTTCTGGTTTCTTTGGAGGCATCCAACTACAACATCAATGCCATTAAGTCATTTTTTGTGTCCTTCTGTAGGTGCTGTTGGATAACAGCAAATGTGCATCACTTTTCAATATAAAAACTCACATGTTGTGGATTTATAGAATTCTCTTTTACATATAAATATGGAGATGAATTGATGAATCATTAGCTCAGTGTGCAAAGCAGCATGCCTTTTTCAATTGTGCTGATATAATTGAACAACTTGGCATTAAGGTGCAGAGATGAAATAAGAAATTAACAAAAGAAAAAAAACTCCTCGTCTGGATGTGCCTATTTCCATGAATTGTTAATTTAAGGAAAGGGTTCCATTCTCTCAAATGGGTAACATGCATGACCAAGATAACAGAAGTCTGTGAATCATTTCTATAAAACTGGAGCCCATCCATTAGTCTTACAAATCTTCAGGACTGATGTTATAAGGAATGAACGAAAACACTTGAGTTTTGCCTGCTCAGAGGGAGAGCTGTGGATTACAACATAGGATTTACCACAACAGGGGTTTCTCATTAGAAATTCTCATTTATTAAATGATTTAGTTACACACACAGGCTGTGCTGGGCTCCCGGGGCCTGAGTCACATGTGGTGATTAATCAAGATGAAATCTCACAGGAAGTGTCTATGAGCCATTTGGATTTGTAGAAATGAGAAAAAAAATGATCCAGGCTAAAAATTAGTGGTGAATCAAGGGCTATGCAAAGGAGAGTGTCTGCTGGTCAAAGAGAGGCACAGGGGATATTTAGTTTTCTTGTCTCTCTCTCTGCCTTTTGTCAAAATTGATAGGAGAGTTACTAGTAGCTTCCAATATAAGCCATTCCTCTATGAGGAAAATACACAAAGCTTGAAAAAATTGCATTCCTGTCTCTAAGAAGGTGGACTGAATTAGTTGACATCAATAATGCTATACTTGGCCAAGGAGCGAATCCTTGAACTCGTGTGTATCCATCATATTATAATGACTGGGATGAAAAAAACTGGGGTCTGAAGCACAAATGTGAATTTATATTCGTAGAAAAAAAGCAAAAGGAAAATTGAAACATTTCTGTACAATCAGAATGAAAGGGAACTTTATTTAATGACTTTCTTTTTCTAAAATCTTTCAAATTACAAATGAAAAAGCTCTAGAAACCACGAACTTTTATTGTCCATCTTTCTATACTGTCTATTTATAAAGGTAAAAGTTTGGAGTTTATAGAAATTATTTTCTATCTAATGCCATATTGAGATGGTTCAAAAGCAAATATGATTTTTTAAAAACAATAAATAGAAAATTAATAAATCTTTTGGAATTTATCAGTGATCAGCAGCTTACTTAGAAGAGACTGAAGCATCTCTCAAAGAATCTATAAAATAGTCCCACATAAAATCATCTTTTCCTTATTAGAATTCCCAAATGAAAAAATACGATCAGAAAGGAATGGCCCCCTAAGGGAAATGTAGTTATGGCAAATAGTTTTTTATTAACTTAAAGATTTTAATTATACGCATTTATGAGTGTTCTCTGTGTGCCAGACACAGTGCAAAATATTCCACTTATTATGTAACCAAGCTGTGCGCTAAATACTTCTCAGTAATGACAGAGACACTATGGGGTGGACACGGTTATTATTATGCTTATTTTACAAGTGAGGAAACTCAGACTATAAATGTTCAAGTATCTTGTGTAAGGTTACGTGATTTGCATTTGTATTTGCCTAAGCATGTATGCAATGTTATGGAAATTGAAGCAATACAACCCTTTAGTTATGGTTTCGGTCAGTGTTTTCACTACTGTGACCAAAAGACCAGACAAGAACAATTAGAGAAGGAAAAGCTTATTTGGGGGCTTATGGTTTGGAGATTCCATTCCTAGAAGTGGGCTGGAGGTGAGGCAGAACATCATAGCAGAAGAGGGTAGTTGAGGAAAGGGGCTCAAGATACCACACCAGGAAGGAGAGAGAGAGAGGAGAGAGAGAGAGAGAGAGAGAGAGAGAGAGAGAGAGAGAGAGAGAGAAAGAGAAAGAGGCTCTCCTCACCATGATGAAATATAAACCTCAAAGGCATGTCCCCAGGGACCCACCTCCTCCATCCAGACCCTACCTACCTACAGGTACCACCAAGTTTATCCCCGTCAGGGGATTAGTGCACTGATCAGGTAAAACCTCTTATAACCCAATCATTTCACATTTAAACTTTCTTGTATTGTCTCACAAAAGATGAGCTTTTTGGGGGACTCCTAATATCAAAACCAAAACAATTATTAAGAGCAAACAAATCTTTTAACAATTATTTAAATTGAGCAAAGTTTGATTCTAGTTCAACATAGCTGAATATTCAATATCACTGTTAGAAACACATTCAACACAGAGTACAGTTACTTATCAGTAAGAATTGTGAAATTATTTCTTTTTAAAATTTTTTAATTCATTCTAATTAGTTGTACATGACAGTAGAATGCATTTTGGCACATCATATATAACTGGAGTGTAACTTCTCATTCTTCTGGTTGTATATGATGTAGAATCACACCAGCCATGTAGTCACATATGCACATAGAGTAATAATGTCTGATTCATTCTACTATCCTTTATGCCTCCACACCCCTTCCCTACCTTCACTCCCCTCTGCTTAATCCAAAGTACCATATTCTTCTCTAGCCCCTTCCCTTCATTGTGAATTAACATCTGCATACAGAGGAAACGTTCAGCCTTTGGTTTTTTAGGCTTGGCTTATTTTGCTTAGCATGGTGTTCTGCAACTCCATCCATTTACCTGCAAATGCCATTATTTCATTCATCTTTATGGCTGAATAATACTCCATTATGTATACATATCACAGTTTCTTTATCCATTCATCTGTATCCATCTTTATCCATTCATCTGTATCTTTATCCATTCATGGAACTAGCATCTAAGCTAGTTCCATAGTTTGGCTATTGTGAATTGAGCTGCTATAAACACTGATGTGACTGCATCACTGTAGTGCGCTGATTTTAAGTTCTTTGGGTATAAACTGAGGAGTGGCATAGCTGGGTCAAATGGTGGTTCCATTCCAAATTTTTTGAGGAATCTCCATACTGCTTTCCATAATGGTTGCACCAATTTACAGTCACCAGCAATGTATGGGTGTACCTTTTTTCCCACATGCTTGCCAACATTCATAGTTGTTTATATTCTTGATCATTGCCATTCTGACTGGAGTGAGATGGAATCTTAAGTAGTTTTGATTTGTATATATCTAGTCTTTGGAGATGAATATTTTTTCTTACGTTTGTTAATCGATTGTATTTCTTCTGCGAAATGTCTGTTCAGTTCCTTTGCCCATTTATTGATTGGATTATTTGTATTTTTTGTGTTAAGTTTCTTGAGTTCTCTATATATCCTGGAGATGAATGCTGTATCTGAGGTGCTTGTAGTACAGATTTCCTCCCATTCTGTAGACTCTCTTTTCATATTATTGAGTGTTTCCTTTGCTGAGAAGAAGATTTTAGTTTGAATCCATCCCATTTATTGATTCTTAATTTTACTTCTTGAGCTTTAGGAGTCTTGTTAAGGAAGTCAGATCCTAGGCAGATGTGGTGAAGATTTGGGCCTACTTTTTCTTCTATTAGGCACAGGGTCTCTGGGCTAGTGCTAAGTCTTCTATCCACTTTGAGTTGATTTTGTTTCTTGTTACCCCGTTTGTTCCTCCAGTTTCTCTTCCTCATATTCATATCGTATCGCTGTTAGCATTGTATATTACTGGCTTCAGGAATCATTTAGGTCAAGTCCTTTCTGAAGTTGAGTTCTTCTTACAAGTTCCTGAGTGGTGCTTGCTTCTCTCCTGCAGAGGAAAACTCCCCACTGGTACTGAAGATTCCAGTTTGGAACTGTTCTGACCTTAGGAAAAGTGTGTCTTATAACAAAGGTAAGGTTATCCTCTTCTGTGAGTTACAGCCACTATTCCTAGTTTAGCTCCATGACCTCGCAGAATAAGCCATTCTCAAAACTGCTTTGCTCAGTAGGGTGAAAAGCATACCTCATATGGAGGAAAGTGCTTGTTATGTAAATATAGTTTAAAAATCTCATGATTTGTATGTGGGAATAGGAATATAGGGGGATTAGATGAGAAAGAGTTAAAAAGGATTTGGTGCACACTATTTTGAAATGAACGCAATGCTGTTCTTTTATGAAGATTCAGCAAACAAGTGACTAAAAATAGAAGCCCACAGAATTCCTCCGTTACTTCAGTCTATTATCTTCAACTAGCTGATTTTTGCAAATAACACCACCAAGTGCTTGCTTAAATAACTTTCTCAGGAGGCTGCTGCTTTTTTTGTATTGGATTCCTGCTACCAGTAATTTGCTTAGCAGGGAACATTGGTCAATTTTAGTATTGACTCTTACAAATTATGAACTAATGGTATCTGAAGTTTTACAGAAAAGCTAAAAGTATTATCATGCTTTTATTCTTCCTGAGGTATTTCATTGTCTGCATGATTCCACTTAAATTTTATTGTCTCAGTTTTTAAAACTTAGTACTAATAATGGTCACATGATAGTCTTAGTACCTGATATAGCACTAGATGCTAAGTGTACAATAAAAATATATTGAATTATACTTGAATTTAATTACATCAATAGGTAATAGATTAACTTTAATATGGGCTTGTTACTTTTTATATTGGTTGGATAAAAATGTGGTTTCCAAGTAATAATTATGTTTTAATTTGAGCAGGTTACTATACGAAGACCTAAAGGGAGCACAGATATAAGATTGTAACAGTTTAGTGAATACCACCACTTCTAGTATTGAAATAGTGTTAACTTTTGAAAACTGGAAACTAAAGATGTTAAGTTGCTAAAAATGAAGCAAGCAGTAACTTCTGTGGGCCTACAGTTTTTTCACTTATAAAATCATGATGAAAATATTTAAGTTCAACAATTCCTGTGCTTATTTGATAAACTAGTAGGCATGTTGGGAGCAGTCGGATAACAGTAAATTAATTATTAAAAGTTACCAAATAGTATATAGGCTATCATATTATTTTCTATAATTAAATTAAAATAAATATATAGAAAAAGTTCTGGAAGAACACACAGAACACCAGAGTGGGTAATTGCAGATGTCTTTGTTTACATGGAATGTTTGAATCATTCTTAAACAAATATGTATCGTGTTTATACAATATGACTCTTTGGACATTAACATTCCAGCTTTCTATTATTAAAATCGTTCAAAGCAGGAGTAATTGTCTGAAAGGCAATTAAAAATTATGGAGTCAAAATCTCCTCCCCACCCCTTGAAATTTCTGTCAAATTCTGAAAAGCAGATGAAAATGAGCAAAGGAATGCAAATTCACCAAAATTTATAGAGAAGAAAGGTGTTAAATACTGAAGATACCCATTTATTTTTTAAATAAATCATTATAAGATTAAATTATTAATCAACTTACTTTCACTTAAAATGGTGCAAAAATAATTTGTAGTCAAATTGTTTAGGGTCAAAAGTTACCTCCTGTTTATATCTTTCTAAGATCTTTGTGACCTAAAAGTTTAGAAATCAGGAAAGCTCTGGTTAGACTCTTGGGAAGATACTGTCATTGTAACTTCAGGGCATGTAAGGGTCTCCTTAAGTTTGATATCTGGGGCTCTTGCAAGACTGAGATCTATTGAAGAAATACACAAGAGCATTTTGCTCACCCTCATGAAATGTTGCACAAGGTCTCTCTTTCCTATGCAACATTTTTTTGTTTTGTTTTGTTTTGTTTTTTTGGTAGTACTGGGGATTGAACCCAGGGCCTTGTGCATGTGAACAAGCACTCTACCAACTGAGCTATGTCCCCAGCCTATGCAACATTTGATGCAGGAAATGTAGCATGCAGAACCTTCTCTCTCTACAGGCTGAAAGACTAGTGCTTGAAAAGAAAAGTGCTATGTATACCTAGTCTTTTGGGAACCCCTAAAAGTAACTCATTCAACTATGTCTCTTTGTTGTTGTTGTTTTTAGTTTTTTATTTGTTCTTTCTAGAAATACATGACAGTAGGGTGCATTTTGACATATTATACATACATAAAATTAGTATAACTTCTTCCAATTAGAATTCCATAATTGTGGTTATATATAATGTGGAGTTACACTGGTTGTGTATTGATACAAAGAATAGAAAAGTTATGTCTAATTTATTCTACCATCTTTCCTGTTCCCATCTCCACTGCCTTCCCTTTGTACCCCTTTGTCTAATCCAATGAACTTTGATTCTTCCCCTCCTTTGTTGTGGTTAGCATCCACATAAGAGAGAACATTCTGCCTTTGGTTTTTTGGGACTGTCTTATTTCACTTAGCATGATATTCTCCAAGTCCATCCATATACTGGCAAATGCCATAATTTCATTCTTTTTTATGGCTGATTAATATTCCATTGTGTGTATATAAACATTTTCTTTATCCATTTGTCTGTTGAAGGGCACCTAGGTTGGTTCCATAGTTTGGCTATTGTGAATTGAGCTGCTATAAATATTGCTGTGGCTGTGTCACTGTAGTATGCTGATGTAAAGTCCTTTGGGTATAAACTGAGGAATGGGATAACTAGGTCAAATGGTGGTTCCATTCCGAGTTTTCTAAGGAATCTCCATACTGCTTTCCAGACTAGTTGCATGGATTTGCAGTCCCACCAGCAATGTATAATAAGCAAAGCTTTCCCCCCACATCCTCTCCAACATTGTTGCTTGTATTCTTGTTAATTGCCATTCTAACTGGAGTGAGATGAAATCTTAGAGTAGTTTTGATTTGCATTTCTTTAATTGCTAGAGATGTGCATTCAACTCTCTTGCTAGAATCATGGTGCTATTATTCCTGAAAAGATTAAGAGGTGTCCCGGTAATTTCTAAAAAATTAAATCTAAAAGACATGTTAATCTAATAGGTAATTGGGAAATATAACTTCTACATCAACATGCACATTGTAGGCTTCTAGAAAATACAAACGTAAGTGTTACAATTCTGTGAGGAAGCAGGGATAAGTGATGAAAATTTCCTTTTTTTTTCAGAAAGATTTCATATTAGGGCTTGAGTTTTTAAGTTTGGTAAGTTTAGTCTCATTCAATAAACTCTATCTGGTTTTGAAATAATTGACTAATAAAACTATTCATGTTGGTCATTACACACTGGCAGTGTTTTTATCCCTCCCAGTAGACTTGTAAAGAAGCCCCTCTCCGACAGCTTGCTATTGACCAAGTAATGGAATTGCCTGAGTTGATGGCTATAAATGGCCTATGGTTAGCCTATTGATTTTGGCATGTAAAATCCTCCTACATAAAGAAAAGAAAAGCTTCACTTTGTCTAACTTTCCATCAATGGTTTTTGCATGGGCTTGTTTCATCATCCCAAACACAGGTTCCAATGCCTGGCCCTCAGCGTGTCTGGAGAATCATTATCATTATTTACTTATTATTATTATACTGCAGTCCTGTGTTGGCTAAGTTTTATAAGTTTGTTTTCTTTATTTACATGAAAGAGACATTTTCTCGAATTGCAGCCATATAAACACCACCATTTTGAATCCTACAAAAGGAAAATAATGACAATGATGATTTTCTAGAAATTAATTTACATGTTAGGATAATGCAGAGTGAAAAAGAGTTTTGAAAGCAATCATGACCTTTACATTATTTTATTTCTTGATCTTTGTTTCCTAATGTATTTTATTTATTTATTTATTTATTTATTTATTTATTTATTTGTACTGGGGATTGAACTCAGGGGCACTCCACCACTGAGCCACATCCCCAGCCCTATTTTGTATTTTATTTAGAGACAGGGTCTCACTGAGTTGCATAGGGCCTCTCTAAGTTGCTGAGGCTGGCTTTGAACTCGCGATCCTCCTGCCTCAGCCCCTAATGTATTTTGATTTCTTCTTGGGTTGTTCTTCTTGGTTATTTACTGTATGTGAGCAAACCCATTCCTCAATGCCCCATTTGTTGAATCCAAATTCTCTGTATTTCTCAATGGCTATCAGACTTCTGGCTAGCCATACTTGAAGCCATTACAATAACTTTGACCAGTTTTTTTTTTTTTCAGATTTTGTTTGAATTATTAAAAATTCAGTGATATCTGCTAATTTGTTCTTTGAAATAACACGCACACACATATCCATTATGCTCATTCTTACCTTTTTATTGCTACATGAAATTTGGTCCCAATTTACTACTACATAACCACACAGCTCTGCTGCTACCTTCTAACATCTGATCATCTTTAGCTGCAATTCTCAGATACATTACCTGACACAACTTCATGTTAGAGTATTCCTCCAGTGATCTTTTTTTTTTTTTTTTGGTACTAGAGATTGAACTCAGTGGTGCTTAACCTCTGAGCCACATCTCCAGCCCTGTGTTTGTATTTTATTTAGAGACAGAGTCTCACTGAGTTGCTTATGGCCTCACTAAGTTGCTGAGGCTGGCTTTGAACTTGTGATACTCCTGTCTCAGTCTCCTGAGCTGCTGGAGTTATAGCCAGGCACCACCGCCACCTGGCTCAGTGATACATTCCTAAAACTGCAGATAAGGTTTTGAACAAGAATCATCATATTTTCACCAATTTAAGTACTATTCAGTAATACCTGTTTAGGAAACAAACAAACAAACAAAAAGATACAGCTGAAAGATTAAGATAAATTCCAATTTCAGAAGTATCAGAATTTAAGGAAAACATACATTCAGCAGCAAGGAAACCTGGCATTTCCTACAACTCTAAAAACTGGTCCAATACCTATCACATAGTGAATGCTATTGGTTATTTTTATTATTAATATTAACATTGCCAAGTAAATATTAACTGATAACAAATAAACACTATTGTGTCAAGTTGATAAACAATGTTTTTGGTTCTTCATTTTATTCTATTTCATTTTTAAATCATATGCTCTTTTTAAACTTTTTATTTTTACTTTAAAAACGAACATATATTTATGGCGTATGGCATGAAGTCTGGATATGTGTGATACATACCTGTGGAATGACTAAATCAAGCTGATTAATGCACCTATTACCTCATCTACTTACCATCTTTTATGCTTGATGAAACGCTATGCTCTTTTGATGCCTTTAGTTTCCTCTGTGTTCCTGGTCATGTAAATCCATCCTCTCAGCCTTTTTTGTTTCGCTTTGTTTTGGATAATCTCTGCCTTCCAGACAGGAATCATGCTCCACCTACCCTTAGGTCTCTTCAGTTCTCATTTGATTACCAGTAGCTTGGTATTTCATACCACTTGCTAATTTTACAACCAGATTTTTTTTTTTAAAGACAAAACAATAAATATCTTAGCAGCTAGTAAAAGAACTTCACATACTCAAGGTATCTGTATGTGTTTAGGAAAATAACCTGATGAATGTGTAAAGAAGATGGAAGAGAAGGCAGAATGAAAATAAAGTAAAAATGTCATGCATAAGAAAACAGTAGGATCCTGACTCTCTCTTTCTTCCTTCCTTCCTCCTTTCTTCCTCCCTCCCTCCCTCCCTCCATCTTTCTTTCTTCTTCCTTCCTTCTCTCCCCCCCTTTCCTTCCTTCCTTCAACTTGGAGAGACAAAGGGAGGAGGACCACCTTAGGCAGGAGGCTGCAGGGCAGGCTAGAGGTTGGAGACTTAAACAGGTTGATACAAGTGGCCAAAGAACTCTAAAAATACTGATATGTCTACTACTCTTGTAATCTTTAAAATTCTTGTAACATTGTTATAAGTTGTGTTTTGTTTTTTTCTTTTAAGCATTGCCATCACCTTAGCCCATTGATACTCCCAACTCCATCCACCAGAGCACTGAATGAGCGGAGTTAATTTTTTGAAAATCACATAGATGTGACATCTGGGTTACTGGGTGTGAAATGGGATAACGTCTGTAATGCCTCAAGATGGTTTTAAGTCAAAAGAGTGGAAACTGAGCTGGAGCAGATGTAACTAAGAGGGCCATCCCACCCTGCTCCCCAAGCTGCCACTGATGACAGTTATGTCTGTTTCCTTTGTCTCTTCTGTGAGATTCTTTTCAGCAAAAACCTTGACTTTTGTTCTTTTTGTATTTCTTGAGCTGTCCATAGAATCTGAAACTTACAATATGCATTCAAATAAACATCAAATTTGAAAATGTAACCATTTTAATTGATGTTGAAGACATCACATGACATATATGATGTGACTGAATTTTAATCTTACATATTTGTCCCAATTTTTATCACTAGAGTTATCTCTAATATTTCCTAAAATGTGACTACAGTTTTATTCACAATGACAATTTCCTGTCACTTGCTGGTGGAACCTAGTAGGAGAGTTGTGAGCAACTGATTAAGAACATAATTGAGAGACTATTGAGAGTAATAGTTTTGGTGTTCTGTCTGAGCAGGAAGTCACTTATGTTGAGAAAAATTCAAATGGTAGTTTTTGTTTAACATTCATATCTCACGCAATATAGTTCCATGTTATTGTCCAGGAGGTGGTACCATCTTGGCTCTAGTTACTTCTTCTTTTTTTTTTTTTTTTCTGAGGGGGCATGTGCATGTTGTTTTGTTGAGTTTCTCCAGGGAGTGGTTTATAAGAAAGCTATAAGATTAATGAATATGAACTTCCTCTAGTGATATGAGTAGATAGGAACTGTGGGAAACAGACCTATAAAGAATGCAGTACTTGTTAAATCAAGCCCAGACTCTCCTCGGCCTCGAATGCTTCCAGCTAGAAGAATTCAAGGGACACTTGATATAAACCCATTGATGCAACTTAGGCTCAAGTCCCATAATTCCCTTAAAATTAATATTTACCAGCTGCCATTTGGAAAGCATAGTATTGTATATAGAGCAGAAAGTAAATACGAATAAAATGTAGTTCTACATTTAAGAATTTTATAACTTAGATTTAAAATCTAGCATTAATGTAAGCACTAAATTAATAACATTGCAAAGCTCCCTAAGAAATGCTCAGATAATGAGCTACAAGGTTCAGAGGAGACATATCATTTGCAGTGCCTTGATCCAGGAACATGAGATTTGAATCTAACCTTGAGGTTGGGTTAGATTAATAGGTGAGTGCAGGGAGAAAGAGAAAGTGAAACGGACTCCCAGGTGGAGTCCACCTGTTGGCCACCAAAATCTCTCTTCAACTGGTGTCTGACCATCACTGCTATTGTATTCATTAAGACCCTGCTTACTTTTTACTTACTCTATAGCAACTGCCTCCTTAAAAGGTCTTCCTGTCCTGCATCTTCTAATTTATCCTTAGAAATATATTGCCAGGAGGATTGGGAGTTCAAAGCCAACCTCAGCAATGGCAAGGCACTAAGCAACTCAGTGAGACCCTGTCTCTAAATAAAATACAAAATAGGGATGGGGATGTGGCTCAGTGGTTGAGTGCCCCTGAGTTCAATCCCCAGTACCCCCCACCCAAAAAAAACAAAACAAACAAACACAAAAGGAAATATATTTCCTCAAATGTTACTCAACTACAGAAGCTTCAATAGTTTCTCATTGTGTGCCTAGAAAATAAAATCCAGCGGGGCTTGGTGGCATATGCCTATAATCCCAGCAACTCAGGAGGCTGAGGCAGGATTGAGAGTTTGAAGCCAGCTTCAGCAACATAGCAAGGGCCTAGGTAACTTAGCAGGACCCTGTCTCAAAATAAAAAATAAAAAAAAATAAATAAATAAAAAAATAAAAAATAAAAAGGGCTGGAGATGTGGCTCAGTGGTTAAGCACCTCTGGGTTCAATCTCCAGCATTCCCCCAACAAAAAAATTCACATATGAGATTCTTCATAATTTGGCCCAATTCTACCAGAGGCAATTTTGCACACCCCTCTCCTCTAGGGAACATATAACAATGCAATGTTTGGAGACATTTTAGGTCTTCATAACTCAGGGGAGGGTGCTCCTGGCATTGAATGGGAGAAGTCAGGGATGCTGATAAATATATAGCACACGATAGCTTCCTAGGGCAGAGAATTATCTGGCTCAAATGCCAATAGAACTTAGATTGAGAAGCCCTTGTTTATGTAGCATTTAATGCAATTGTGTAATTATAAAAACAAGTACAACAGATTTTGGAAAAGGGACCACTGACTCTCAATAAACAAACTCAGCCAAAGGCAGTTGAATTCTGTGGGTGAAGAGGAGAGGAACCTACTAGCTATAACTCTTTTTTAATGTTCTACACAATAGCCAATTTATTTACAAAGGCTTGCAGTACACTGTTTAATCATGAGATTTTTAGTGAACATGCGTTCTTGTTCTTCTTTATACCTTTATTCCCTTTCCTACTTTGCCACCTGGCAAACTTAAACTTACCTCTCAAGTCTCAGATTAAATATCACTTTTCACGGGAAGCTTTCCCTAATTGTCAGTTTGTTTAGAACTTTCTTCATACCTCACTTGCAAGATGCTTTGCCGAGAATCATAATTATTTATAATGTATATTTCTATGTTTCTTCTACACTTAGAGCAGCTCCTTGAAGATGGAGACATGTCTTATTCTTGTTTATATCCCCAGTACTTATTACAGCCTCTGGCACATTATGAAATCAACCGTATAGGTTTATTTAGTAAATGAATGAGGAAAGTTGAAAAACTGACTCATAAGCCCCAAAAGGAGAACAATCTATTTTGGATGAAAAGGAAGACATGAATGAAAGAGTAGTAAACGTTCAGGCTGCAGAGGCATTTGGGGGTCAGATTACAGAGTGCTTTAAAGGCCTGGAGTTTGTGGTGTATTTGGGAGGATTTAGAGAAAATAGAATTGTCTTTCTTTTTTAATCAAGAGGCTATTCTAAGTGGCACTGTAGAAACATTAATCTGGTGGAAATATTAGAAAGTATTCGGTAATTGCAAAGCATTTAATCATAATGTATATGAGGCTTATGTAAATATTGTGGATTTAGTAGAGAGGAGCATGTGAACTCAATCTGGGGTCACTCCCAAGCTTGGAAGACTGATGAGAAGTAGGCAGTAGAATATTACTATCGTCACACCACTTTTCCCAGGGGATGCATGCATTCTGCTGAAGAGTGGGAGTGTATCAAAATGTGGACATCATGATAGTGTGCCTGGTTAACCACTGGAAATGACAAAAGTCAGGCTTGGCCTGGATGGAACTGTCTGTCCCTTTCCTGAAAGATGCACATTCTTGGCCTATTCCTTAGGAGGCATTGCCACTGGTATCTAGGTTATCACAGAGGAATCCGGCAGCTCTATTTCTGCCCACTCTTCTTTTCCATCTTCCTTTTTATAGATACATTTCCTCCCCTTTGAGGGTTTCCTCCATGGTATACATATTGATCATTAGATTCCTATTCTCTACCTTCCCAGGCACATGTTTGAAACTTGATTCAGGCTAAGCCATCATACCACATCCACTGGGACAGTTACTATCCACAGAGTGCACCTACCAACAACACCAGGCCAATCAGAATTCTTCCCCAGCACTTTAGGGTTACAGGTGGAGAGAAACCTATTTCTCCCATTTAACGTGTACACTGTGTGGGTGTGGGTTTGAACCATCAGTGACGATTCTCTCTAATGCATAGAGAAAGGCTGCATACAGAGTAGATGGAAAAGTCACAAACATGCATGGAGAAATGGCCACCAGCAGAAATAAGAGTGGGAGGGAGACAAGTATTGTGGTGGCACTGAGGTCCTGACCAGCCTCTGAATCACTGGGCTCCGTGGCTTCCCTGGGAAGTTTACAACCTCTCTTAGCATGCTTCCTGATCAAATGAGTCCACTCATTTCACTTTTGCTTAACTTAATTTTCATTGGATTGTGGTCATATATGATCAAAGGAATTTAGTAGGTTTACCCCTTACCTAAGGAGTCCAGGGCAGTCAGACGGGATGTGAAATATGCTCTCAGTGCCACAGAAAATTTCCTTCACTACTTTCCAGTGACTAAAAGTTAGGAATAATTTACTTTGGATTTCCACCATATCTGAAATATGGTCAAGATATACTAATATTACTAAAAATTAAACACCAAAGTTCTAAATTCTAATGGAAAGAATTAAAAACGTTCAAAATGTGAATAAAAAGTTTGCTCTTCCTGTATATTACACCTCAGCAGTGACTCGGAGTGTGCCATCACAACATCATTAGCCTGAGTCCAAATGTGGCTCTCTTGTTTGGACACTTAAGAACTACAGAGAAAGGTTTTCTCCCCATCTCTCCATTCCTCCATAAAAAAAAAAAAAAAAAAAAAAAAAGGAAAAAAGGACAAGATAACAGAAGCACACAACTCTTATTTGCGGAAAATGGAGAAAGCTAGAAACATCAGGAGTTCTGAAATCCAAATGAGGAGACCGGGTGAGTGGACTCTGGGGTGAGAGTGTTTCTCTGGGCTGTGAGGCTGTTCTAGAGGAATCTCTCTGTCTATAGGCCTCTATTGGCCTCCTTGGGGGGCTTAATAGTTTTTCAACCCATTCTTAGGAAGGAAGTTGAAGGTTCAAGGCTTGTCTTCTGTTTAACACTGCTTTTAGTCAAAGTTCCAGTTTCTTTGGCAATCAATCCATTAAGAGTAGGCTTCTGATCTGTTTACCTTTAGTAACTTTCATGCTTCAGTGATCACATTCAAAGCTCCTCTTGAAACATGATTCTCAGTTTGGCTTTACTTCTATGCTTCATCATCCCCTGGCCTTACATTCTCTAGGTTGGGTTGGGCTTTGAGCTTAAACGGGAAGATTATAGCCTTAATCTTGCGTTGCTAAACACAGTTTTATTGTTTTTTGTTTTTTTTTTTTTTTTGTCATTCAATGCCTTTTAAAAACTGTTTGCTACTTCTGAGGTGTAGACAGTTGACTTTCTGGTCTGGAAGGCCCTGAATTTCTGTCTTCCTTATGATTTCCCTGCCAGCCTGCTTTCAAATAGTCCATTCTTTCTGAGTTCATTTCCTTTTCATGATGCCCTGCTAAATGTGTGTTTTAGTCAGCAATTTCTCTTTACTAATTATTTTTATCATTACAAAACATATAATTGTTGTTTCAGCAGCTGATATCAGTTTCATTGCTGTTCATTACCCACTCAAGTTCACATATTTTAGTTACCTTATACCAATACCCTACACTCAGATACTAGTTTCTTTACTAGGCAATTAACGCTAGCTGCCGTGATAGGCTTTCTAAAATCTCAGTGCTTATATATATATAAAAAAAGGTTTAATATTGTTCATGTTCCATGTCCAGAAGGAGTCAGTGGACAAGAGATGGGCAAGTGTTGCTCCACAGTCACTCAGAGATCCAGGCTAATGGATCTTCCTCATCTTACAGTAATGCCCCTGGTGTAGCTGCCTTTGAGTTCTCCTTGGTACAGGAAGGAAAAATAGGAGGAGCACACCAATTCTTAATTCCTCAGGCCAGGACTTACAAATATCACTTCTACTTACAGCCCATTTGTCTCAATTAGCCACTCGGCTATATCCTAATTTTGTTTGTCACCTTTTCCTTACTGTGACAAATACCTGAGATAAGAAGAAAGGTTTATTTTGGCTCACAGTTCTGGAGTTTCCAGGCCATGATCAACTGGCCCCTTTGTTTGGACCTTTGGTAATGCAGCGCATCATGGTAGGGAACACATGGCAGAACAAAGCCTTTTACTCCATGGTGGCTGGGAGGCAATAAATAAATAAGAAGAGATCATGATTCAATGATTTCCTTTGAGGGCATGACCCTGCCCCACCTCATGACCTAAAACCTCCCACAAGGGTTCACCTCTTAAAGTTTACACCAACTTCCTATGATGCCAACCTGGGGACCAAGCCTTAAACAGCCGGGCTTCTGGAAGATATTCCAGATCGAAACTATGACATTAATTGAAAAGGATGCTGGGAAGCAGAAGGGAACAAGAGGAATAGTTGGTGAGCCCTGACTGTCTTTGCCCCCAGGACACTAATGCATCAGTATGCAGATGAGAGAGGATGAGGCAACAGAAAGGAATATCCTGCAGGGAAGTCTGTTAGTCATTCCTTCTGAACAACAAAGATTCCCAGTTCTCTTTCCCAGCATGTTGAACTTCTTTCTGTTTCTCAGGAGTTACAGTGGTCATCTGCTTGGTCATTTATTGCTTAAGGCAATGAAATGTGAACATAAGAGGATGCTTTTTTCCAGGTGGAGTCTTTAAACCCAGTAACCAGTTTGTCTACTCTCCTTCCATCTACCTCAATGCCCTGCTGTTCCAGACAGGTGGTTTCATGAGCCTGGATATAAAATGAGGATGACTGGAAGCAAGGATTCCACTGTTTCACAAAAGATGTGTAGCGAGAATGCAAAAGAAATCCCAGTTTTAAGTCATTGGGATGCGGCTGGTTGTTTATCACTGAAATATATTTCGTTCCGTTCTGACTGATACTGCATTTTCTCTTTGTTGTTTCTTTAATGCCAGGGACTCAACTGTGGAATTTAAGGTGATTTCTCTGCGTGTTTTACTACTCTTCCCAAACAATAGAAAACATTTTATAATAATTCCTTAAATATAATACAAACCAGTATTGGGAAAGATCACCAGTGTCTCTTCTTAGCCTTGCTTCAAAGCAAACATTTCTCTCAAATACAAACCCACATGTTGTTTCACTTCCTCACTCTCTCCTCCCTTTCCTCCTTATGGTCCTTTCTCCATTTTGTTGGAAGAAACTCTTTCTTCATATAACAGGGCAATGAATATTCAAGTATTCCTGGAAAATAAGTGAAGCAACTTCTTTGTACATCTGGATTTAATTATAGGTAGAATTATAAAACAGCAAAGTCACTAGATTTGGGTTTAGGAATTTAAGTTTGAATCTTGTCTTTTCTACTTACTAGCTGTGGGAATTAAAGTTGATCTCTTCATCAGTAAAATGGGGTCAAACATGCTGGATCTTCCACAGTGTTTTTATGAAAATAAAAGGATAATGAAGATTAAATATGATGGTTGTAAAGGCTCTTTTGAGATCACCATGAAAGCCAAAGTTACCAGTACAATAGAAGACTTTTATATATAAGTTATATATAACTTAGATATTTTATATATTTATTTGTATTAAATAAGTTCCAGGAAACCAGAGAAGGTACTGAGTTATGAAATTGATCAAATTATACTATTACATTGTGCACACATACCAATATCTAATAAGAACCCCATTGTTAGGTATAATTGTAATGCACCAATAACAAGAAAAAAGCTATCTTCTACAAAGTCAAGCAGAACAAAAAATATGAGATAATAATGTTATAAAGTAGAATCTTCTTTTCACCTTAATGTATGTAACAAATTTAACACAAAATGAGAAAATGACATAAGTGTGCTTAAAATATATTTCATGTATTTTTAGAACACTGTACCAGAAAATGTTTAAAAAAATGAAAAATTACTTCAAACCAATTTCTTGTGTTTCAGTGTATAATCCTTTAGCGCTCTCCTTCAGCGCTCATGTATACATATATATGCATATATATATATGGATAAGTTGACATCTTTATTTTTATTGTTAAGTTTACACAAAATATGCATGCCTCATACGAAGTTTAAGCAAACCATCAAGAAAATTTTACTTGATTTCAAACTGTGTTCTTAACATCCAGGAAGAAACCTTGTTGAGGTAATATTTTTGAGAACAAAAATTTGAGGTATGGAATTTACTCATTGTAGATTTATATATTTATTCAGGTGTTAGTTTTTGAACTTTATGCAAAAGCAAAAAGATTAAAGGGAAAGGATTGAATTTGCACAAAGTTACGAAAAGTCTATGTAGTTTGCCAACAGATAACTTAAACAAAAATTTTTTAATGAATTTTTTTTATACATACTTTCAACTCTTCTCCCTAGGGAAAGGGGCATAGTCATGAGTGCTTGAAGGAACTATGGCTAATAGTTCCTTCCTTTTGCTTTTCGGATTCTCTTTTCTTTCATTGTATGATTTTGAATCATCTGATTACTTTTTTTAAAAAAACATTGTAAATGTCTGGCTCTTGGCTGCACGGAACGAAAGCATGTAGATTCTTGGAAATGTATGCTTCATTCTTTCATCCACCAGTCTTACCTTTATAATGATTGCTGTTTTACCTTGCTGAAAATGCATAGTTTACTCCATACTTATCTTTTTTTGCACTGACTCTCCCCACCATTCCCAGTGTTGGTGTAACTGGAGAAAAATGTTAACTTACAAAAAGTAACTAATTACTAACAATCAAAATATGTTCTCAGCAAAAATTCCCATCCATAATATTAGCAAACTTTGTGTGCAAAGTGGGGATCCAGTAACTTTCCTGTCCATAACTGTACTACAATGATTGTTTTTCTTGCAAATTCTTCAAAATTGAAGTCTTTGAAATTTTCTCAAAAACATAGATTCTTTATTGATAGTCATTTTTAGAGAGTTAATAGACATTGCTCTTCTTCATTTCATATCAATTAAGGGGGAGCACCCGGGTATCTTACATTAGCTCCAAATATCTACCCTCAACTCTTTTATACTTCACTTTCTGCCAGACAGGCTGACTCATGTGGGCCACATCATGGGCACCCACACCCTTTCATTTCCTGTTGTTTGGCCAGTTTCCTAGTGGGGAGCCGTGGCAGTAGGTGGGGAGGGATGCAGCCCTGCACCCTTGCTGCAAGGTCTTCTCCAGCTGGTGGAGTCCCTCCCACCATCACGGATTCTTTGAGGCTCAGGCATGACTCTTTCTGTGGGTTCCTGTACTGTATCTTTCCATCCTAAAGGCTTGAGTTTTAGACTATTCCTAACTCTTGGATGTATGTCTCCTACAATCCACATTTTTGCAGATCATGTTTTTGTAAATAAACCCTCATGAAATTATTCCATTTTCAACTACACCATCTGTTTCCTCTTGGGACAGTAAGTAATTGAATGGATGTCTGTTTGAATCTCCTCTCCATGTTCCCATTTTCTCTTTTATTGTTGCTGTTGCTGGCACTTTATTTTGCTGCACCTGATGACTACTATGCATGGCCACTCTATTTTTTTTATTTAATATTATGTGTCTCTGAATTGCCTTTAAGTTCTCTGCTAAATGAGGGCTACACTTTTCAGATTTGTAGTTTTCTTTTAATTTTAAATAATTAGCAGCTTACAAAAAAAGTAACAAACCTAAGTCCAAGAGCTTTTTGATCTTAAAATATTTGATGAGTTGTTGACAAGAATCCCTGTAACTCCAAAGGCTGGGTATGGTAGCTCATGCCTGTAATCCCAGTGATCCAGGGGGCTGAGACAGGAGGGTTGCAAGTTCAAGACCAACCTCTGCAACTTAGCAAGACCCTGTCTCAGTACTGTCTCAAACGTAAATGGACTGGGGATGTAGCTCAGTGGTAGAGTGTCCCTGGGTTCAATCCCTAGTACTAAATAATAAATAATCTAATAACTAATAAAATCAAAGAATCCTCACAACTTCAAAAACTTGAATGGATATTTTCTACAGATATGAACAGTTTTATGCATAACTACATAACACCTTCAAAATTAGGAAATTAACAGTGATGAATTACTACTACCTAAATTGCAGATATCATTTAAGATTTTGTCAATTGTCCCACTAATATCACTTATAAAAGAATTTAATTCAAGATCACATGTTGCAATTAGCTACCATATCTCTATTGTCTCCTTAAATCAGTAATGTTTCTCATTCTTTTAGAAAATTTTATGATTTTACAATTTTGTCAAGTTAATTTATAAAATGTTCCTAAATTGGGTTTATCAAATGTTTCCTTATGATTGAATTCAAGTTGTGTTTCTTCCAGAGCTGGAATATTAGTATTGATTTGTGTTCTTTTTTTTTTTACTCCAATTAGGTGGTACATGTTTTCAATTTGCTCCCTTACTGGTAATATTGTCTTTATATTTTGCTTAGGTGGTGTCTGCCGGATTTCTCCACTGTACGGTCTCTCTTCTTCACGTAATTAACCATTTCATGGATAAGTGAAACCATGTGACTATTTCATTCCTTATGAAAACTGTGCTTACTAATCTGAGCATCTATTGATGTTTCTTAGCTAACTTAATTATTTCTATGATGGTTGCCAAATGGTTACTTTTTAATTTTACAATTTCTTCTGTATTTTATTAGTTAGCATTCTTTAGTAAAGAATTTTTCCCCTCAATTTATTTTTTCACCTATTATTTATGTCAGTATGGATTGACGAATTTCTGTTTTGTTCTGTGGGTTTTAATTAATTCTGATGCTGACACTGTTCCACATTTGCCAGTGAGAGCCCTTTCAAGGTGACTTGTATCATTGCTTGACCATTTCCCTGATATAGTGAATAAAATATTCAAGTTCATCTTCAATATTCCCTACTCTATCCTTTTATTAATTTTATATTTTATTTATTTATTTTTATTTTTTATTTTAAAAAATTTTTTACAGACTTCATTTTGATTCATTGTACACAAATGGGGTACAACTTTTCATTTCTGTGGTTGAGCATGATATACATTCACACCATTCATGGTAATCATACATGCACATAGGGTAATGATGTCTGTCTCACTCCACCATTTTTCATATCCCTTCCCCTCCCCTCTCATTTCTCTCTTCGTAATGTAAAGTTCCTCCAATCTTCTCTTACCCTTCCCAGCCCCCCTACAGAAGAGGATGTACAGGCGATCAATAAATATATGAAAAAGTATTCAACATCTCTAGTAATTAGAGAAATACAAATTAAAACAATTCTAAGAGTTCATCTTACTCCAATTAGAATGGCTATTATCAAGAACACAAACAATAATAGATGCTGGTGTGACTGTGGGGAGAAAGGCACACTTTTACATTGCTGTGGGAGTTGCAAATTGGTGCAGCCACTCTGGAAAGTAGTGTGGAGATTCCTCAGAAAAGTTGGAATGGACACACTTTTTGACCCAGTTATCCCACTCCTTGGTTTATATCCTGCTTTATCCTTGAAGTAAGCCATTTCTCTGAGGGGCCCTGGTTCCTTTTAGTAAAACTTGAATTTCGGAGCCATGATCTAGGCACTGGCATGCTCATTGGTTTTGAATATTTTTTGCACCCAGACCTTACAATGGCAAGAGCTAGAGAATGTATATATTTATCTTTTCTACACATACATATATTCAGAAGTACACTAGTTACCTGTGGCTGCACACATCAGTTACCTATTACCACATAACAAACTATTCTAAAACTTAGTGACTTAGGGGCATTATTTTCTTCTCAGTTTTGTCCAGAATTCACAAATGGCTAAGTTGAAGGGCTTTTGCTTTGTGGCCTTCACAAGGTGGCCATCAAGATGTCAGGAGGACCGTGGTCTTCCCAAGGCTTTTGTGGGGCTGGAGGTTCACTTCAAGGTGACTTACTTGTCCAGCAAGTTAGAATTATTTATTGGCAGGAGGCTTAATTTCCTCACGTCATTGACTTCTGCATTGGCTTGAGTATCCTTTAACGTGGTGACCAACTTGTCTCAGGGTGAGTGACAGCAAGGAGGAAGCCAGACAATCTTTTAACACATGGGTTCAAAAATCTTATTCCATCATTTCCACAACATCCTATTGGTTACACATGTCAACACCGGAGGAGACTCCACAGAGGTATGAGTGGCAAGAAGCAAAGAAAACTGGGGACCATTTTAGAGGCTGATGACCATGATAACTAATTCTTCCTCTATTTCTATGCTTACATCTATCAGAGGTGAGGGAGCCGGGGTATGAAAGATGGTGGCGTGAGACAGACATTATAACCCTATGTACATGTATGATTACTGAATGGAGTGAATCTACATTGTATACAACCATAGACATGAAAAGTTGTACCCTGTTTGCATACAGTGAGTTAAAATGCAATCTGTAAATATAAAAAATAAAAAAATAAATAAAAAAACAAAAAAAAAACTATGACTGCATACCAATATCTTCAAATCCAATCTAACACCACAAGTTTCATTCTAGTTTTTGCCCTTCCTATGATAGTGAGAAAGTTTGTTCTCATTTTTCTCATGTATTTTCAAGGAGCCAAACTCCTGGCCAGTGCTCAGCTACCAACAGCCCCTGTGCAAATGCTCCCCTCACCTCAGGTGGACTCTTATCCTAGCCAGGCCACTGCGGCCTCTGCTCCCTCTACTCTGCAGGGAGTAGCAGCTCACTAGGACCCCACTTTATAGTCTTGGAACTGAGCTACTCAGGAGGAAGGCTAGGAAGGTAAGACTATTTTTGTTATTATTGTTCTGAATTGTAACTTGGAAATAAGAAGAATTTATAATACTTAGATTTGGACTTGAGAAAAAAAATCTCCATATGGAGTCTAGACCCCCTTGCATCTATGGTGAAGTCTGCAGTGTTCAGGTTTTCCATGTATGTGGGTCAGGAACTTCTTCTCTCTCTCTGAACATTTGCTTATCTAACCTGTCAAGGATACTTTTATGAAGGTGCAACCTAAATGTTTTACCCCCTTTCCTTCATTCTCCTCCCCCTCCGTCCTTTCTTTTCCTTCCCCATTCTTTCCTCTTCCCCTATCAACCCCTCCATCTTCTCCCACCACTGCTGATTTTGTTTATCTGCCTTTGCTTCAAGCTTGTCACTAATATCTATTGGCACCCTCAAAAACATGTCTATAGTCAGATGTGTAGTGCTTGAGGAGCATCCTCCACTGATACTTCTTTTTTTTTTTTTTGTCATTGAATAGCATTAGAGTGATCTTTCACATGTTAGCTCTCTGCTTTCTGTAAGAATGCTTCCTTTGAGAACATGGCAATAGAATTTTCAAAGTCACCATTTTTCTTATGTCTCTTCTAAAGATCTTACTAATGACCTGAGGACTTCAATTTCAGAATAAAATATCAGGAAGCAGGGCAGGATTTACACAATTAATGATTCTTCTAACACTATGTCTTCTCTAAATTACATGCAAATGAATCACATCAAACATCATTCCTGCTCTGATCATTTTATATCCCCAGAAATTAGGGTGATTTACCAGATGAGACATCCTGAGAATCATGAGACAGAGCTTTTATTAATTGATTGATTGATTTTGTTTTGTTTTGTTGGCAAGATTTGAATGTGGAGGTTGGTCTTGGCTAAATTACTCATAGAATTACATGAGATTTGGAAATTCCGATATGATTTATTTCTTTATTCATGGAAGCATCAGTTTGTTATGCCCTGCCTATGGAATGATCTATGGTAGGGTTGGCAACACACATGTCAGAGCCAGGGTAGTGGCACCTTTGAGCTTGACAATTCTGACACTGCACTTGGGAGTAAGATGTGGAGCAAGTCAGAGGAAGAACTACCTTCAGAGTGTGCCCATGGGAGAATGCATGCTTAGGAGGTAGCCAGGGAAATGTGACCAGAGGTTTTTTTTTTTTTGTATACTTCATAGTCTCTTATACATAACAACTATGTCACATCAGCTTTATCCTGTGAAGAATTCACACAGTTTACAAAATGGTCTTCAAGTAAACCCAATGCCAAATTTTGTCTAAAGTAACTCTTTAGAAAAATAATTCCAGCAAATTAGGAAGAGGATGCAGTAAACAAATGTAAAAATAATAAACATCTTAAAATGTGATTATTAGCATTTTATAGGAACACAGAAATATTTCTAGATAAGACAGTATGACAATATTACTACAGTAATAGAATACAGGGAGTTTCCAAATTCCACTTCTATCTTGGGCTTTTTTTTTTTTAACTATACTAAGATTTTGTAAAATGAAACTAAAACTGACTTTTGGTCACTCTTCTTGCTATTTTTTGGAGATAATCAAAGAGCAACATTTCTTCAATTTAAATTTTTTTTGTTTAATCATCCTAATTTTCATTCCTCTGGATGTGTTTAATGTGTTCAGTTAAGTGGAAAGTAGTGCATTAATGAAAGGAACATATAAAATGACAGAATGAGCTATGATCCTATTCTGGGGAGGGAAAAATTGGAAAGGAATACAAATACCAGGGTATTTTTCTCCAGGAGCCTTCAAAGAAACTTTAAAAATGCAAAAAATAAACTCAAGCTTTATTTTATTAATTTTCAAATTGGGCAGTAATTCTCTTTTTCTTTGGTATTGGTTCATTCTTTCTTCTGTCTTCATAAGAGAACTAAAAGGAACAAGACTATAATGGAGTTTCCAAATAAGATTTGCAAATGGTTAACAACACTAAGAGGTAAAAACATAATATGTTAAAAATATTTTATGAAAGGAATTGTGTCAGGTTTGTGTGTCTGTGACCAAAATACTGGACAAGAGCTACTTAGAGGAGGGAAAGTTTAATTTGGCTCATGGTTCCAGCAGTTCAGTGCATGGTGGGCCAAGTCCAATGCTCTGGGCTCAAGGTGAGGCAGAACATCACCACAGAAGTCATGGTGGAGGAGGGCTGACGCATGGCGGTCAGGAAGCAGGGGAGAGAAGAGGGAGGAAAATGAACCCTTCCAGGGCATGCCCTCAGTGACTCACCTCTTCCAGCCAGTTCACCTGCAGTTGATACTCAACTGTGATGGACTGATTAGGTTACAGCTATTACAGTCCACTCATCTCAGTCATTTCACCTCTGAACACTCCTGCATTAACATAGGGTCTTCGGGGGGATATCTCATATCCAAACCATAACAGGAATATTTCCTTAATAGGAAAGAAAAATTTCATTGTTTAGTAGAGGAAAAATTCCATAGGAACAAAATCATTAGAGTTTCTTAGCCTCGTAATAAAACTTTGTCATTGTTTTGTTTTGTTTTTGGTACGGGGGATTGAACTCAGGGACACTCTACCACTGAGCCACATCCCCAACCCTA
This sequence comes from Glaucomys volans, assembly GCA_020662805.1. Classification (NCBI taxonomy): domain Eukaryota; kingdom Metazoa; phylum Chordata; class Mammalia; order Rodentia; family Sciuridae; genus Glaucomys; species Glaucomys volans. The sequence goes on along the minus strand of JAJEJO010000592.1, from coordinate 144,902 downwards.
TTTTGTATTTTATTTAGAGACAGAGTCTCACTGAGTTACTTAGGGCCTCACTAAGTTGCTGAGGCTGACTTTGAACTTGTGATCCTCCTGCCTCAGCCTCCCAAGTGCTGGGATTACAGGCATGCGCCACTGTGCCCAGCATTGTTTTTTAAAATATGGAAACAAATATTTTCTATTTCCCAGTACAATTTATTTTGGTGGTACAAAAGTGTTGTTTCTCACTGTAGTAGAGATATACTGTCTTTCTCTAGCAAGTTATTCTTTCTGCTCAGAACAGCACTTTTATAGTCCTTAAGATATAATCTTTCACTGTTAGTTTATGTGGTATCAGTGAGGTCCACTCTCCCTCTCCTCAGTTGGGTGAACTAAACCTGGCCATTCAGCATATTCTATCCCCTGATGACAGTGATTGGTTCAGGGTTCATTATGTGACCTAATTCAGGCCCATGACAATCAATATTGGGAACTATTTGGACATATTGTTAATAAGAATCTTTTTTACTGGGATTTTTAGCTGTAGGATAATGAGGGGGGCCTGGAGGGACTAGGAACCACCTACCTAGGCAGAACCAACCTGAAAATAGAGGCAACAGAGGAGAAAGTGTTGTTGAGGGGAGGAAAAACACTGAGTACAAAAGGCCTTATTTGAGTTCTTTTACAGAATTATTGCTATTTTTTAAATGATTACCTTGGCTTTTTTACATCACATTTCTGATTTAAAATTAGTAGAAGGTGCCATATGAAAGTCACAAATAATCGTAAAGCAACAGTCAATTCATAGTGAATTTTACACACTTTTTTTTGGTCTTCATCTGTGTATGCAGATTTTTAAATTTTATTTTACTAAAATTTTTAGTAGTTATTATGTACCAGTCAATTTTTTAACCATGTTACCAATAACAACTCAATCCTCTTAACATTCTCATAATATAGGAATTACTGACTTCTTTTTGTCATGGAGGAAGATGAAGCACCGAGAGGTTATGTGACTTGCCCCTAAGAGGTAGAGAGTAAGGCATAGACTTAGGAATTGGACCCTGTCAGCCTGATGTCGGATTTGTCTTAACCACTACTCTACCTTGCCTTTTCAGCACACCATCCTACCCTGTTCAAATTCATAAACAAAACAAAAACAAAGAATGTATGCCTGTACATTTTATGACAAAAAGTCAGTAAGCTGGATATGGTCATTCAGCTTATTAGTTTGAAAACAAATAACTCTGAGAGGCAATATGGTATCATGAATCAAGATGTAGCTCTACATTCAAACAGCATGAGTCTGAATCCCAGCTACACTAACCACCAGCTATATGAGTAAATTACCTTTGTCTCTCTTTCCTCATTTATAAATGGAGCCAATAGTAATACTGTTTCATCCCATTTGTGCTGCTACAACAGAATAACATAGACTGAGTAATTCATAAGAATGGAAATCTATTTCTTAGTTCTGGAGGCTGAGAAATCCAAGGTTAAAATATAGCATCTAGTGAGAGCCTTCTTAGTGTGTTCTAACAAGGATGGACTCATTGAAACCCTCCTACAAGGGTGTCCAGTCCCATTCTCAAGGAAGGAAGTTCAATAACCTAATCAACTCTTAAGTTCCATTTCTAATGCCATCACATTGACAACACCTGAATTTTGGAAGGGCCACATCTAAATATCTACCTCTTCAAGTTATTTTGAGGATTTAAAGTGACATACCTGTATGGCATTTAGCAGAGTACACTAATTAATGTTTTTCATAAACTTCACCTTTTTTCCTTTTCCATTCTCATCATGGTGTTTTTTTTTCTCTTAATCACTTATATTCTTCCTCTCAATACATTGAACAATTCTGCTCTCATTAAACCAACACTTTAATTATCTTCTCAAAAGTCCATTCTTTTTATTAAGTCCAGTCTTTCTGTCATCTCTACTCTTGTCCTAATTAGTTCTCCCAGTTCGAATGAGAATTTCTTTCATAACCATGAGAAAATGGATGGGATGCACAAAAAGTGAAGACCCTGACCCTATATTTTGCTTCTGTCCTTAGGTAACCAACAAGGTTATTTCCTGTTCCTGTAGAGATTGAGAGATATTGGTGTCATTTGTTTGTTGAGCACTTTAAACCATTTTCTTTGGAGAAGGACAATCAGTTGTTTGTTAGGGAGTTGCTTCTGACTTTCATGATTCCATGTAGGAAGCCAGTGCACATACTAGCTCAATTTTCAAAGGTCAATCACTAGGTGAGTTAAGACACCTTACTACTCTAAATGAACAATATGAAGGTATTTAAAATATCTAATAAAATGTTGGAAAATCTGCACAGGGGACAAGAATTCCAGACTGTGATAATTTCTTTCCCTGGCTTTGTGAATCATAGCAGCCATAACTAACTGCTTCAGGATATTTCCCCAAACCCTGTCCAGTGGTCAACTCTTTGCCCTCACAGAGGAAAAGGGAAAAGGGCCTTTTTTTTTCATCCACATCTGAGAAAAAGGTATTGTCTATTTCAGAAGGAAGCATTATGGTAACTATAAGCAATCAAATGACTAATGACTATTGACTATTGAGCAGGCAAAACAAAATACCAGAGTGGGTAACTTAAACAACAGAAATTTATCTCTCGCTGTTCTAGAGGGTGGAAGTCTGAGATCAGGGCCATCATGGTTGTTTCTGGGGAGGACTCACTTCTCCCTGGCTGCCTTCTCCCTGTGTCCTCAGAAGGTGGTGATAGACTGAGTTCTGATCTCTTTCCCTTCTTAGGAGAACACTAATTTTGTCTTGGGAGTCTCTCTCTTATAACCTCATCCAAACCTAACAACCTCCCAAAGGCCCCACCTCCAAATGTCATCACATTGAAGGTTATGCCTTCAACATTATGAACTATGATAGGATATATTGATTCCATAACATCCGTATTTCTACTCATGGTTTTCTATGTAAATCAGGTACAGAGTTCAATTTAAATGTGATTATTATATTCTGCCATAACAGCATCTGAACTTAATAGATCACTTCCCTTGGGCATTAAATGAAAGTTATTACTAAAATCACTCAGTTGTAACATCCTGTGACCCTGTTAGATTTTTGGAGTTGAAGAAAAGGAGAAAATTCACCTAATATCCTTATTTAACATCATGTGGTGAAATTTTCTCATGTGGTGAAGAATGTTAGAAGAAAATATTTGCACTTGAGTGTTTCATCTCACTGTTAACAAGAAATGTTATGAAATGAACATCATTTCCTCTGAGGAATTCTTTGGCCATTGCTTCAGGCAGGATGTGGTGTTAAAAGGACAAACATGACCTGGTGATCCCTCTGCAATTGTGGACCTTTGAGGAAGATTAAGCAGATTTTCGAGGAAACAACTGGTTTAAGGCTTAAAAGCTTTGAAGTAGATAAAATGGGATTGCAACCCTGTCTCACCTTGACACCCATCACCCACCTCCTATTGTTGACTGATCTGTTTTTGAAACCACAGTCATCTTTCTCTTAGCAAGTGAAAATGCTCTTCAAATACTTGTTGGTTAGTGGCTCTGCAAGAATTTTGGAAAATTGATGACAGTGCTTTCAATTATTCTGTGTAGATAAAATCCTCTGATTTTCCCAAGCTTGAGGGGACTCTGCTAAGTGTTTGTGGACCATGAGCTGGCATGGCTGTTTTTGTTTTGTTGCTGTTGCTGTTGTGACGTCTTGGGGGTGAGGTTCTAATGGTCATGCCTAAGACATGTGGGTCTCCAAGTTTCTGAACTTGAATCACCAGTGAATTAAAATAAAGGAACTTTCTAGGTTGTGACTTGCTTCAACCCATTTAGGTTGTTTGCTTCTCTGGGAAATAAAATGAAGCAGGAGATTAAGATGAGAACTTTTAATGTGAAATAATATTGTTGACTGATCTGTTAAAACAGGAAAGAAACACAGAGGGCAGGAGCACTTGTTTAACTTAAACAAAAACCCCAAACAAAAATTTTTAAAACTCCTACTTTATTAAGGAAAATAAGGTATTTCGAAGTAACTTAATTAGTGTGTGGATTGATAAAATTTATTTTACCTATTTTTCTTCTTTTGCATCTTACAGATTACTTCCAAAAACCCTGATATGATTTGGATAGTCACAGATTTTATAGGTAAATGCAGTGAATCTGTTGTAAGATGTGAATCACTTTTTTTAAAAAAATAAATGATTCATGAACCACTGGAATAATTAATAAACAGAAGACATCTAGTAATACACATTGTACTAACCAAAGTGACAGTCCAGGCAAACAGTGCAAAGATCCCACCCACAGTAACACAGTGGTATGGCAAGTCAGTATGCCCAAAGAGCAAAGCGGAGCCAGGGAGAAATGACACTTAGAAACCCAGGAAGTGAAAGAAATGTGTCATTGTTAAAAATTTGCAATTAGGATGCTCAGGAGGAGGAATCAATGTCTGAGAAGTGAATTTCCAGGAGCAAGAAAGGACCCCAAGTCCTAGAATGGATGGACCACTAAGAAGACAACCAAAGCAAGAAATTAAATAGGGATCAGAAGAGGGAGCAGATTAACAAATGGGTGGTGACTGGGCTTCACCTAAAGGAGGCCATCATTCAGTCTGCAAGCATTGACTACTGTGAGTGCCACCAATATACCAAATTCTGGGGGTACAAAGGAAAATGCAACATAGTCGCTGCCCTTTGAGACTGCCAATGTCATCAGAGACTAGGAGATGGTGATAGAGTGTAAAAGCTAACTAGGAGCAAGTGTCAGCGTGACAAATGCTAGAAAAGAGTACCAGCATTATTTACATCTTTTCTATCGAATGACAGGATTGAATTTAGAGATGGGGAAAACAGGGCGGGGGGAGTTTACAGATGGAGATAAAGTAACTATATTTATGAATAAAGGAAGTATTGGTAGAGATAAGGAAGAGCCAGGGCCTGCTACTACTCAGTGTTTGGGAGCATATGGAGGAATTTTCAGCCTTGGCTGACATTTCCTTGCTGTAGATCCCATTGTCTCTATAAAGAGCAGGTGAAGAGCTGTGAACAGGTGGAATTTCTTTTACCCTCAGCAAACAGTGGACTTCACACATTTTAATTAATCTGACACTCAAAGGTTTCATGGGGGAGAGTTTACAGAAAGCAAAACAGTCCTATTGAGGTTGAGGGGAAGCTATTCTAGGACAAACAGTAACCAGTAAACCGTGTTTTTCCTCTATTGGGTCATTTCTCCAGTGTGGGAAGTCTTGATTCATTTGTCTCCTCAGGTATTCTTTAATAATTAGTACCAATATATGATTTCTATGTGTATTTCCTTATGGTACTTTGTTGACACCTTTTGTTTATACTAATTCTAAAGATGCAACCAAAACAAATTTGTCATTTCATAGGATACAGGATGGGATCACAAAGCAACGTAAGAGATATAGACAAATTTCTTTTTCCTAGTCTGCCAAATATTGAGCTTAGGCCTTTGTTGAGGAGAGTATTAGGTAGCATGGAATGGTGTCAGTCAACCTTAGCCTGTGAGCCAGGAAATTGGGTTTCAAACCTGCCTTTCCCTTTCTGTGTATAGATGCTTATCTGCTGGTGTAGCCTCATCCCCCCAAATGCTTAGGCTATGCAGAGATTGTTAATTTTAAAAGAAATGATGATGACATCCATATGAATGCCTCAGACTTGAATCCACAGTCTCTCCAAATATCATTCCACCTTTTACTCCCAGCCTTACCCCAAGATTCCTCTATGTCTTCACTTCCAGCAATATAAAATCACGTTTTTGAGTGTGTGTGGGGGTCTCTTGTTCAGAACTTTTCCCTGCTATTTTCATTTAGGAATATTGCTGCTATCTCCTGCTATCTAAGAGACTGTGAATGAGGATACAAAGTGACTTTTTTTTCCTACATTTTTTTATTGGTGCATGATAGTTGTAAATAATGGTAGGACTTCCTGTTACATATTTGTACATACACACAATATAACAATATAATTTGGTCAATATCACCCCTTAGCATTTCCCCAATCTCTCCCCTCCTCCTACCTCCTGGTCCTTTTCCTCTATTCTACTAATCTCCCTTTGATTTTCATGAAATGCACCCCACTAATCTCTACTCCCTGTCCACCTTTCTTTTCCTTTTTTCTAACTGCACTTATGAAAGAAAACATATGACCCTTGACCTTCTGAGTTTTGACTTCTTTAGCTTAACATAGTGGTCTCAAGTTCTATCCATTTTCCTACAAATGACATAAATTTCATTTTTCTTCATGACTGAATAAAACTCCATTGTGCATACATACCACATTTTCTTATCCATTCATCTGCTGGTGGACACTTAGGCTGGTTCCATAGTTTGGTTATTGTGAATTGTGCTGCTCTAAACTTACATATGCATTTATTACTATAGTACAGTGATTTTAAGATAAATACTGAGGAGTGGTATAGCTGGGTCATGTGGTGGTTCCATGCCTAGTCTTTTGAGGAACCTCCACACTGACTTCCATAGTGGTTGTACTAATTTACAATTTCCAAAACAGTGTAAAAGTGTTTCTTTTTCTCCACATCCTCTCCAGTATTTATTATTATTATTTGTATTCGTGATGACTGCCATTTCTGACTGATGTGAGATGAAATCTCAGGGTAGTTTGATTTGCATTTCCATAACTGCTCATTTTTCATATATTTGTTGACTCTTTGAGTTTCTTTTTTTAAAAAATTTTTAGAATTCTTGTCATATATACAAGACTGTAAAGTGTATTTTGACATATTATACATACATGAAGTATAATTTGTTCTAGTTAGGATTCTATTCTTGCCTGATGCAGAATTTTACTGGTCATGTATTCATATATGAACAAGAAAAGTTATGTCTGAGTCATTCTACTGTTCCAATTCCCATCTCCCCTCTCTTCATTTCATTCCCCTTTATCTAATCCAATGAACTTCTATCTGCCCTGATCCCCTTATTGTGTGTTAGCATTTACACATCAGAAAGAACATTCAACCTTTGGTTTTTATGAGATTGGCTTATTTCACTTAGAATGATAGTCTTCAGTTCCATCCATTTACCAACAAATGCCATAATTTCATTCTTCTTTATTGCTGAGTAGCATTCCATTGTCTATATATACCACATTTTCTTTATCTACTCATCTATTGAAGGGCCCCAAGGTTGGTTCTCTTGGATAGGCAGAATTAATATTGTCAAAATGGCCATACTACCAGAAGTGCTTTACAGATTTAATGCAATTCCTATTGAAATTCCAATGATGTCTTTCATAGAACACATTTGGAAAAAACATTTGGAAAAATAAGAGGCCCAGAATAGCCAAAGCAATCCTTATCAAGAAAAGTAGTGCAGGAGGCATCACAATACCACACATTAAATTATACTACAGAGCAATAGTAACAAAAATGGCATGGTATTGGCACAAAAACAGACACGAAGACCAACGGAACAGAATAGAAGACACAGAGATAAACCCACATAAATACAGTTATCTCATACTAGACAAAGGCACCATAAACATACATTGGAGAAAAGCCTCTTTAACATATGGTGCTGGGAAAACTGGCAATCTATATGTAGCAAAATGAAATTAGACTTCTCTCTCTCACCCTGAACAAAACTGAACTCAAAGTGGAACAAGGACCTAGGCATTAGACCAGATTCTATGCCTACTAGAAGAAAATGTAGCCCAACTCTCCATCGTGTCAGTTTAGGAACCAACTTCCTCAATAAGACTTCTAAAGCACAAGAAGTAAAATCAAGAATCAATAAATGGGATGGTATCAAACTAAAAGGCTTCATCACTGCAAAGGAAACAATCAAGAATGTGAAGAGAGAGCCTACAGAATGGGAGAAAATCTGCACCTCAGATAGAACATTAATCTCCAGGATGTATAAAGAACTCAAAAAACTTAACACTAAACAAACAACGCAATCAATAAATGGGTTAAGGAACTGAACAGACACATCACAGAAGAAATACAAATGGTCAAAAATACATGAAAAAATGTTCAACATCTCTAGCAATTAGAGAAAGACAAATTAAAACTACACTGAGATTCCATCTCACTCCAATCAGAATGGCAATTATCAAGAACATAAGTATCAATAAATGTTAGTGAGGATGTGGGGAAAAAGGTACACTCTCATACATTGCTGGTGGGACTGCAAATTGGTACAACACTGGAAGCAGTATGGGGATTCCTCAGAAAACTTGGAATGGAACGACCATTTGACCCAATTATCCCACTCCTCAGTCTACACCCAAAGGACTTCAAATCAGCATACTACAGTGATGCAGCCACATCAATGTATTGCTTCTTTTGACAAGAGTCTGTTTAATTCATTTGCCCAATTATTAATTGGGCTATTCATTTTTTTTTGGTTTCACTTTATGAGTTCTTTATATATTCTAGATATTAATCCTCTGTCAGAAGAGTGGCTAGCAAAGGTTTCCTCCCATTCTGTAAGCTCTCTCTTCACATTTCTACTTCTTTTGCTTTTTAATTTGATGTTATTCCATTGTTAAGTCTTGGCATTTTTTCTGAGTTGTAGGAGTCCTATTGAGAAAGTCATTGCCTGTTATGGGGGACACACCCTATAATGGTGACAGCAATGGTGACAGTGCCTTTGTGGCAACCTCCTTCGCTTACGTGATGATGCCTGACTTACTGCCTAGGATTGGCTAGTAGAAGTTCCACGAGACTCTTGCCTGCGTGCACACCCCATGCCTTGCAGACCCTCAATCTGACTGGATCTCGCTGCATCCTCACCCTACATAAAAGTCGTGTAACTTCCCTTAATAAACGAGTTCCTGCTTCGACAGACCTCAGGCTCTGGTGTGGTTCCTTGGCCACCCACACTCAACATCCTGCTCGACCCTGCTCAGCTGGGAGCAACAGCCTGTGCCTACATGCTAGATAGAGTGTTGACCTTATGTTTTCCTCTAAGAATTGGATAGTTTCTGGTTTTTTTCCTAGGTCTTTGACTCATTTTGAGTTGACTTTTGTGCAGGGTGAGAGATAAGGGTCTAGTCTCATTCTTTTACATAAGTATAACCAGTTTTCCCAGCATCATTTGTTAAAAAGACTCTTTTTTCCAGTGTATGTTTTTTACACTGAAAAGTGACTTCTGTTTCCTGAATATTCTAAGGAGAGGAGCTGGTGGCCTTTTACCTGGAGCATGTGGTTTAGCCAAAATTTAACAGCATTTGAGTGTTTTTCCATTTTCCTCGTAATTTGGTTTGATGAGAGAGAGGTGCGTTTTAGTAGAATTCCATATTGACCAGTCAGCAGCTTGCTTGGGGGACTTCTATGATGAAATTAGTGTTTCTGTAGTAGATAAAGATGAAATTAGTGTTGCTGTAGTAGATAAAGACTTCTAAAATTTAGAAGTCTAGAATCATTTCAGTTAGGTAACTGAGGAACTAAGGAGCTACTCTCCATCAACATTCCTCAGGGGCCTACTGTTCCAATTACATATATTGATTATTCTATATTTTTGTATACATTTGGTTTTTTACTTCAGACTACACTGTTGCTATTATTATGTTGTTTGTTAATAAATGTTACTAACAACAAAGGCAAATAATATTTACTGAGAATCACAATTACATAACAGAAATTCTAAATATTATCAGTGTTACTAGTTCCATTTAAAAAAGATAATCAAAGTTCAGAGAGGTTTAGTAGATTGATAGTTCTAATCATTATTATTATTTTTTCCATCAGAATTCAAGCCTAAGTCTGCCTACTCTAATATGCAAACTCCAAATACCTTCAGGCACATTTCAAATGACAACTTCACAATATTACTTGCCTAGTAAGGGTCAAATTTTCTTGTCTTAAAATTACATGTTTTAAATAAGGAGATATTTTTGTTTCTTGGGTTTGGCACATACTTGGACCTTGATAAATATAGAATAAATGAAAAACTCTGTCCTAGTTGCACTAGGAAAGAGCTTTGTGCATATATTTCAGAAAGACACTGGAAAGCTCTCTGGAGCATGTGTGCAGGTCTGGCTTCTACTAAATTGACAATGACTGCTTATGAGTCCTCTGTGGGAGGAGTGGTTTCTTGCAGGAAGAGGGTTGGGTAATAAAGCTACAGAGATTTGCTGATTTATTTGCTAGACATGGCTTCTGGTCATTTAGGAAGTTATTTGTTAGCTCTGTCAATAAGGTGTTTCCCAGTTGCCTCACTGCCTTCCTGTCATCTCTTCCTCTGGAGAGAAGACCTTCTGGTCTGAGGACAATTTTTCCTTCAACTGCCAACCACCAACCCTGGTCTAGCGATCACTGGACTGCAATATTGAGCAGAGGAAACAAGTAGTACCTGCAAATCGATTTTTGGAAGAGGGGATATAACTAATCCTTTAATTCTGAAATATTTTAACCTGAATATTCTGAATATTTTATGCTGAATATTTTATGCTGAATATTCTCAGCAATGAATTGTCACTATTGTTTGCAGAATTAACACAGCGTCTAAAGTACTTCCTTTGAATGGGAGTCATATATTTTCTTTTATAACAGTTTACTTATTTTAGAAACAGTTTTATGATTATAAAATAATATACGGGTGTTAGGGAACATTATAACAGAAAATTTTTGAAAAAAAATCCAATCACACTAAAAAAGACAATGGTTGCTAACATTTTGGTAGATTTTCTACTGGTCAGCCATATTTGTCCAAGGTCACGTACATAGTTATTCACAGAATTAGGACTAGAAACAATTTTCTTTTAGTCAGCTGAAGGCAAAATCCAAGTAAGTTTTCGAAGGGCAATATTAAAAGTAGAGTTAAATTTCAGGGCACTCAACCACCGAGATACATCCCAACCCTGATACCCTAAGCCCAAACATTCCTTATCATTTTTCACAGATGAAAAAATAGGAGTGTGGCAGTCTACCCATTTGTTTGAGGCCACAGAGGGAGAGGAGTGCACAGCTGGAATGGAAGCCTCAGTTCTTGCCTGAATCCTTGGCTTTGTCCATGGGCCCTGCTAGAGACACAAAGCTTTTCTCTTCCCAAGCGGCGACTTTAAGTACCAGCTTTCAGAGATTTATTTGATGTTGAATCTAAGCTTTGTGACTAGTAGTTAGCAGAAGAAGAAGGGGAGGACTTACTTATGGGTTTGGAATACATTAACATGCAAATAAATCCTTTCTCTGCATTCTGGAAGGGTCTAAAATTATCACATATACAATATATCTTTTATCAACGGTCCTGAATACAAATGTAGGTTTCAAGAATCCACATTTAATGGCCTTCTCCAAACATTTACAGTGCTTTTGCTCTTAGGATTAAAACTTCTGTTTACTGTCATTCTAACAAAAAGAGAATTATGAATTAGTTAGTTAATTTATTAACACCTCCACAGTCTCTCCCAATGTTTTAATATGGCTTACAGTGTATACAACTTTGTATACATGTCCACAAGGAAGCTTTAGATTTAAACAGAAAATCATAATCCCAAAAAAGGGAAGTACTGTTATATAACGCTCACATATTCAAATCACATGGTTATATGATTGATCTGTTCTTTAGCTCTGGTGTTTTGCAGTCTAGATTAAATCAGGATGGAATCTCATTTAATTAATAGAAACTTGAATTTCATTTGATTAATGGAAACAAGATAATTTCAAGTGTGACACACTTTTTCTGAACTAATTTTTAATGAATTTATTCCAAGTGACTATTTCATAAAGGGGCATAAGCATTGTATAAAGACAATGTTTTCATCATTATTATTATTATTAATAGTAGTAGTAGTAGTAGTTAGTAGTAGTATTTAGTGCTGGGAATTGAACCCAGGGTCTTGAGTGTGCTAGACAAGAGCTCTGTTACTAAGCTGCATCCACAGCCCAAGACAATGGTTACTGTTTGAAAGTTTAGGAAAGACTCAAGGTTACCAGATGTTTATTGGCTGAGAAATAATCAGCTAATACTACTGATCAATATGCTGAATACTGTAGGCAATAAAATTTGAGAATATTTGCCAAAAACACTAGATAATGAAGAAGACCAAATATCTCAGTAATCTAAATTTCAAAACTGTTTACCAGCAGTAAGACAATTTTGTATTTTAAAAATTATTTTTGGTTTCATGTTTTGCTTTCTAGCTGTACTTTTTACTGATTTGCAATAATTTTTTATACTAATGATTTCAATCTTTCTGCTCTTAAACGAGAACTTTGTAAAAATTTGTTCTTCATTACTTACAATTTCTGAATTTTTAGGCACTATGATGGTGAGTCTGATGCAGTGGTTCACAATTGGGAGATTTTGTACCTCAAAGAACATTTCACTGGAGAGTTTCAGTTGTCACAACTTGCAGCAGTATGCTGTGGGTGTTTAGTTGTTAGAGAAAAGGAAAACTGCTAAGCATCCTATAGTGCACAATTGGCCTTCCAAACAAATCAAACATTTGTCAATAATGCTGACATAGAAAAGGGGAGTGGAGGGGAAGAATAGAAATTCAGTAGATTAGACAATGGGGAATGGAGGGAATAGGAGGGACAGGAAAAGGAGAGACAGTGGAATGAATCTGACATAATTTCCCCATGTATATGTATGAAAATAACAGTGAATCCCACCACCATGTATAACCATAATAGACTCTAACTAGAATAAGACATATTCCATGCTTGTATAATTATATCAAAATGTATCCTACTGTCATGTGTAACTAAAAAGAACCAATAAATTTAAAAAAATACAAAGAAAAAGAAAAGGTAAACTCTACATCTAAAGAATCACTGTCATGGTGTATCCACGCCCCCACCCCTCCGTTTCTCCTGTTTATAAAAGAGAGCATGAGGATTTTCCATAATTTTCCAAGATTTTTCAATTATCTATTTCCTAATATTTGACTTACAGTTATTCATTCATTCATTCATTCATTCATTCATTCATTCATTCATTCTGGGGATTGAACCCAGAGGCACTTTACCACTGAGCTACACCCCCAGCCCTTTAAATTTTTCATTTTGAGACAGACTCTCAGGTTGTCAGACTCCAGGTTGGACTTAAAGTTGAGATCCTCCTGCTTCAGCCTCCCAAGTAGCTGCGTTATAGGTATGAGCCACCACCACTGGTGAGACTTAAACTGGTTGAAGAAAGCCTGCTGATATCCTTCTTATTTATCTTTCTTTGATTTCTCTGATTCATCAAGGTCAACTTTATGATTTTTCTCATACAGAAAACTGGTCAAAATATAAGATTGGCCCTTGCATTAAATCATCCAAACTAGCAATACTCCTCTGGAAGACTCACTTTGGAATATCCTATGCCTTCACCTAATCTCCAGTCAATCTCCTGACTCAATGAGTTTAACTGGCAAGACTATCTTTCAGCAGAATTATCTATCTTTCTGTTGCTGGCTTTATTGTCAGAGGTGACAAGGTCTAGTTTCTCTATGACCAGCTCTGTAACTTAGGTGAATTATAAATAGTTTTTTTCATGCCTGATGTCATTTAAAAATATAACCTTATTGCAATATAATGACATAAAATAAACTGCACACACGAAGCATACAATTTGGTAAGTTTTGATACTTACAAAACCTTCACCACAGTGAAAATAATGGACATATTTGTCACTTGCAAAAGCTTCATTTGCCCTTGATAGCCCCTCCCCTTTGTCCCTCCCTGCCCTGTCCCCTCAGATTCAGGCAACCACTGATCTGCTTTCTGTCATTGTACATTAGTTTGAATTTTCTACAAATTTTACCTAATTAGAAGTGTGTTAGTCAGTGTTTTGTTGCTAAAATACCCAACAAGAACAACTTAGAGGAAGAAGAGATCATTTTGGCTTAGGTTTCCAGAGGCTTAGTCCATGGTCTGCTGAGTGAATTGCTCTTCAACATAAGGCAGAAGATCATGGTGGTGGAGTAGCACTGTTCCTTTCATGGCATCCAGGGAGAGTAAGAGGCCACAGGAAAGATGAACCCTTCCAGGTCAGACCCCAGTGACTGGCCTCCTCAAGCCACACCCATTTACCTACAGTTACTATCCAATCAATTCATTCACACTAGGATGAACTGATTGTTACAACTCACCATTCAATCCTTTTACCTCTCAACCTTCCTGCATTAGCATAGGAGCTTTTGGGGAACACCTCATATCCAAACCATAACAGGAGGAGTCTTTCTTTTTGAGTCAGTTTCCTTTTTTTTTTCCCACTTAAAAGAATTATTTTGAGACTTATTTATGTTGGGTGTTTATCAGTAGCTCAGTAGTATTCTGTTGTATGAAAAACCTACAATTTATCCATTCATTTAGTGGTGACATTAATGTACAATACCTTTTGCACTTTTTTTCCTTTAATAAAAATTTTCACTATTTCTTCATGCTTACTTCAGAGTGAAAATAAATTTAAAATATGTAAATCAAGAGTGACATTTGGACCCAGATAGCAATTTGTATGAATATTTTTCCTGGCATACTGAAAGATAATCAGGGAAGTTTCTCTAAAATCTTAATCTCTCCTTACAAAAAATATTGCTGGAATTTAAGTAAATTTTATTTATTTTTAGAACTTGACATATGTCTTTATGAAGTAGAAATATACTGGACAAACATTAAAATGACCATGACTAGCACCACAAAAACAATAAAAAAGGAGGAAATAATGGAAATACTGTCTAAATCATCAGCTGTTTTTCTCACATCTTTTAAAGTAATTGTTCTTCTCAGATTCTCAGCTGGAGGAACTGAGATCCTATTCCACGTGGAAAATGGGAAGCAGTAGGAAAGATAAAAAATTACTCAGGAAACATAAAGGACTTGGCTTTTTAAGTTGGGTAACTGCCCAACTCAAACTTAGAATAATGAACTGCCTTTCTTACCTGGATGAAATATGTCTCACGTTTCAGATTTCAGCATTATAGCACTCTTTTGGAAGGCTTCCATTTCTTCAATTAGTTGCTAGTGAAACACAAAGAATCTGCTTCCCACTGGCTATTTAATTTGGAGGATATTAATTAACAATTACCAGCCAGGAAGGAGATGGGAACAGTCATTTTTCATTTTAGTAGTTCACCCTTAAACGGACTTTAAGAGCTTCTAGTGATGGTGCCCTGAGTGTTACATCCAAGGATATGCATCCAAAACCCTAAAATATGAAGCAATTTCTGGTTTCTACAGAGTTTTTGAACAGAAGGAAATCTTCCACCCTGGAAGCTTTTCAGTCTGGGAGCTGTTCAGTAGAGGCAGGACAGGGAAAGGACACACGTTCCCAGACATGTGAGAGTGTATAATGTGGGCCTTTAGTGTGGACTGTTCACCATCATGGCATCCATTAAACATTTTAGCTGAAGAGCTTGTCTTTTATTTTTTTCAAAATAGGCTATTCATCTATCCATTGGTAAACCTGATTGATTTGATGAGGGTAAGATTGTCTCAAAGGAAACTGATTACAACAGGTGTTTAAGTTGTCATATCTCTTTGTGAAAAATTGGTAAAAACATCATTTGTTTAAAAGGCTCATTTCTTATCTTTTATCATTGGAAAATGAAAAACATATTTTGCTAGTGTTACTGAGCAATGCCAAAGGACCCACCCAACTCCCAGGCTACTCACTGTTCTTCCCCTTAATTGCTTTTACATCATGTCCAAGTCTGAGCATTTGCACTTAACACATGCTTGATAAACTCTGCCAGGCTGGAGGATGCTTGTCTGTCTCACATTCCTCAGCCTGTGAAAGATTTTTTTTTTTCCTGCTTCACATGCCTAAAGGGGCAAAGGTCAAACTTCCTCAGCTGCAGATGAGGTCATTCCTGCTGATCTTCTGCAGCTGATCACAATAAAAACAGGGTCTCCCATGTGACCAGTCCTCCCCATTTAGGGGCAGTGATGTCATCTCTGCTGAGACAGGATGAGACATACAACTTGTTTTAAATTGAACTACATAAATCTTTTGACTTTACTGTAACCTTTTATTTATTTTAACAGAAGAATTAGTTCAATTATCATTTCAAATTTTAAAAATATTTAAACGAAATAGAGGAAGCTTTTATTTTACAAGTATTCATTCATGCCTATTAAGTTGAGCCCTATGAAATTACCAATTTTCTACAGGCAAAATGATTGAATAATGGGTAACCCCATATGGTTCATCCTAATAATTCCAAAGCACCTGACCCCCAGGAATATTAAATGTTCTTTCATGAATTCCAGAGTCAAGCAGACCTTAGTCTAAATTTCAACTCTGCCATTTACTAGTTGAGTGACCTTAAAATTTTAGGGTAACTTGCTGAATCTCACTGTACTCCATTTTTTTTTTAAACGAACAGTATAATATGTACAGCACAGGGTTATATGTAGCATGCATAAAGTCCTTAGAAGGTCACTTGCCTATTGGAGACATTGGATGCATGGTGTAAGTAATACCAGCTGTAATGATATCAGTAGTGTTGTAGCACAGATCCCTTAGTCAAAGCCCAAGGATCTGATGTGTTTCAGAACTCATCAGTTTTCTGATTTTAAAAAGGTACTACAGTGCTCATACTGAGGACTAGCTACATAATATGCAAGGTCCCATGCAAAATGAAAAACACAAGCCCTCTTGGTCAAAAATAGCAATAGCCGAGTTTTAGAAAATTGTGGGGACTTTGCAAGTGTGGAGTTCCGTGTGACTTCCCTGCTTACACAGAATCTCAATCTGTACCCACATTAAAGTCAGAGAAGTCAAACATATGAACATTTTTCTTGTGAAATGTGTGAATATTCATATCAGGAGAGTTATGTAAAGACTGTAGGTTTCCTCCTGTTAGTTCAGGTCAGATTTACTACCAAATGAATTTGTGCAAAATTCACAACTCTCAAAAGCTTTTTGTACTTTGGAAAGGTAAGGGTTCATAGTGGAATTTCCATTGTCTTTTCCAGACTAGCCACTGGGCATTTGTGTGAATGATTTAAAAAACAGTCAGAAGATATTGAAACCAAGGAGAATGAACTCCAGTCCTGTTTTGACACATAGTAGTTGTAAGATTTCAGGTAAGAAAGATTGGTAGCAGAGATATAGTGTTGTTCTCTAGGAGCCTAGGATGAGGGAGAGGATGGATGAGAGGGAAATCAAACTCTTGATTTATTGGTAGATGAATGGGCAGGAAGCATCTAATGATAAAAACAAAACAACAATAGAAAAACCTATCCTACAATTTGGCTTACCCTACTACTTATTTGGAGTCCTGTTTTCATATGTTTTCCTCTGATGTCTTTTCATCATGGTACTAACAACTCCCATGCTAACATATTTTGTTTACAAATGCAGTTGAATGCAGAATGGGCTCAGGAAGTGTAAGTGTGTGCCTGTCTGAGCATTTACCCCCTGCCCTTGGCTGAAGTTTAAATCTGGAATAATAATGGATACCACTTATTGCAATTTAACATTTTGGTGAACAAAGGGCAGTTGCATCCATGAATAGTAGGGGTTTGGATCTGAGCCTCCTGTGAGCATCTGTGAGGTATTTATCAGGAGCTATACAGACACATATAATCCCTTAATGACCCAAGAGAATGATCCCTGTGGTAAGCAGTCTTACAAGACCAAGTCCATTTTCCTCACAATGCAGAAAGAAATCAGATTACTTTGATATGCATAATTATATAATTTCATTTAGGATATTAAATAAGTAGGCAGAATTTTTAAAAGTTTAAGAGGATAGAATTTTAATGGAAAATTGAAAAACAGAAATGGGCAAAAATAGATGCACAGACATGCACCAGAAAAAAAGTGCTATCTTTAAATGCCCTTACAGAATAAACAATAAGACACTTGATGAAATTGTCCTAGTTAGAACTTGAGACTATGCAATCATTTGAGGCATGTTGGACTGAGGAAATTAAGGGCAAGACCTATATTCCACTCATTTGCTTCCTAGAAAATGAGTCTGCTGAGGAAGGAAAGCATGAACAACTCCAATTATTTTTTGCAAGCAGCATGTGCTTGCAAAAGTTCCAAATAGGAAAGAATCTTATCATGGTTGGGGCACACCAAGAAATTTCCAGTTGAAATAACTGGACTGTAGAGTGACTAGAAATATTCAGAATGGAGTTTGTGTACCGTAAAATATCCAAATTATAGATGCAAAGCACTTGAACATGTCACTCTTTTAATAAACAGAAATGAATATAAACAATATGATCATTAAAACTGAGAAAAGGGTGTATGTATTTGATAAGAAACAAAGATGGCTACTCTTCACGTGAGAGAGAAGTTTAAATGAATCGTAAATTCCTTAACAACAATATAAACCCCAACAATAAGCCTTATATTATGATATTAACATCAACAATAGCAGATGGGCTTTAAAAAATACACCCATGACACGATAACAATAATAAAACAATAATAATAACAATAATAATAATAGCAATAATAAAATGCCATACTTCAGGGCCAGAGGAGACTCTTCCTCTGGTAGGTACCCTTACTCCTAGGGCTGGAGAGGTACAGATTTGTAGTTTCCTGTCACTGCTTCCCCTTCAAGACCTCAGTTTGCACCTGTTTACCCATTCTGATAATTTTATTCATCTTCAATAAAGTCAGAGGTTCTTAAAAGTCATTAGGAGCCAAGAGAGTCACAGACCAATCAGATATATAAATACTGCCCCATCCCCAATGGAAAGAGCCTTTAAAGCCTTTGTTTCTATCCAGGCTTAGCTGCATTCTATTCTGTGTGTCCAGGTCCTTCAATAAGTACCTATTGCCCCCCTCTAATCTTGTATTCCTCAGAGAATAACAGAATCTTCACAGCTCTTGGCTATGAAGATTCTTTGTTGTTGTTGTTGTTTGTTTTGTGGTACCAGGGATTAAAACCAGGGACACTTAACCACTAAGCCACATCCCCAGCACCACCATTCTCCGCCCCCTTTTATATATTTTTATTTAGAGACACATTTTGCTAAGTTGCTTAGAGTCTTGGTAAATTGCTGAGCCTGGCTTTAAACTCTGCTCAGCCTCCGGGGCTGCTGGGATTACAGGTGTGCACCACTGCATCTGGCACTTTTCATTATTTCCTGTAGGTGTGTGGGAAGTCACGATTCCCTTCAACATTCTGGACTCAAATTTTATGGGAGGAGCCTCATGTTTCACACTTGATACTGGTCTTGGAAATCAGGATCGGGTTCTCATTCCTCCTGGTGTTGAAGATTGACACCTGAGAAATGCCAAGGCAAGCATAGACACAGAACAGAGATACCTGGAGAAGCCAGAATCCAAAGCTGGTAGTCCTGGGAGGGGGTGTGTGTCTTGCCCCTTTATATATCTCAGGTTTCCTTTCTTCCCACCCACCTCCTCTCCCTATCTTGCCTCGGGACCAAAAAGCAGGAAAAGAGCTGCCTGGGAGAAGTGTGTATGTGGGGTGCCTCTCCCTATCCTCCATACCTGCCCAAAAGGCAGGAAAAGAGCCACCCAGGAGTAGTCCTTAGCAACTCCTTGTGTTGGGAGGAGTGATTCTGAGGTGGTGGTAACCTTGGTAACAGGTTGAGAGGGGGAAGTGCTCTGGAGGTGTGAGCATTTCATTTCCTTTTCTTTGAATTAGCCCCCATCTTCCTGACCTGATTTCCTATTAACTATGCTGACTACCTGTCCTTTGCCCCTGTCTCACAATGTCCAGAGATGTTAGCTGTCTTTCTTTTCTTATTTCTTTCCTTTCTCTCTCTCTCTCTCCAGTACCAAGGAGTTTAACCCAGGGCCTTGTGCCTGCTTGGCAAGTCTTTATTACTAAATCACACCCCCAACCCCAACATTGTGGAACTTCTAAACATTTGTTTCATTTTTTTTGTCATCAAAAGCAAAATGAAAGAGAAAGAAAAAGAAACGGAGACAGACCTCAACGGATCTGTGATGCTTTATTAAGCACTGGAGAGGCACATTTTCAAGAGAAAAAATGGCAGCTGGTTATATTTGGTCTCTGAGTTTTATAGGGTGTAGTAAGGCTGAATCATCGTAGAATGATTGGGCAGTCACAGGGAACAGTTGTAGATGATATGGGCTCTGATTCAGAGCCCATTTTTTTGCTGGGAAATGGTCAAAGTCCAGAGCCCATTGTTTTCCTTCTCTCCTGGGAGTTGTTGTTTTTCCATATCCTTCAGTCATGATCTTCCTTTGTCCAATCTCTTATGATGGTTTTATTTTTTTCTCTCCAAATCTCTCAATTTTGCCTGCTACTTCTGCTCAACAAGCTTAATAAAAATAACACCACTTACATAGCACAGAAAATGCACTGTTTTGCGTTCTTCACATGTATCCACTCATTTAAGCTCACAATATCTCTAAGAGAGATAATTTAAATATCATCTCTGTCTTAAAAGTGAGTAAACTGAGTCAGTAGAGAATAAGCACCCTGCTCCAGGTTGCCTCTCTGCCAAGTAGCAGAGCCCTGATTCATTCCAAGCAGTCTGGTTCTGAAACCTTGCTTTCAATCACTGGCTATTCTGATCTCACCTGATCAGAATTTCCTTGATAGATTATTTTATTGCTATCTTTAGTCCTACGTTATTTCTCCCCTCATGTTTAGAAAGATTTCAGTTCATAAACAAGAAATAAATGCTAAAAGTGTTCTTGAAGCCTTGCTAATTTCCAGGTATTTTCTAACCCTATCATCATGGACTTAACTTTCCCTGAATCCCAGTAGACTCCCCATTTAGATTTCTGTGATGAGGTTTCAGTTGGCATTTTTGATTCTAGAATCTTAACTTTAAGGGTCAGTTAAGTAAAGCCAGTCTAGAAATCTATTTAACAGTACTGGAGTGGTTCTTGATCCTGGAATTTTAGGAATACATTTTTTTTTTTTAAGAATCTTTGCATGCATATTCTGTATTTAATTACATACTGCTTCTTACTCAGATTTTCCCATTATCAATGTACATTTACTCAATACCTACTCTGTGATAAAGGATTGAATTCCTGTAAGCATCTTACTTTTGCAGTGAGGACAATATTCAGTAGAGGGTGCTAGAAGGACACAGCAGGAGAAAGGATCTCCTGCTGTTTCTAGAGATTGGCCATCAGTCAGTGGTGTGAAGATAGAACTATGCTTGTTCTGCCTCAGGTAAGAGCTCAGAATGTGTGGCCCCTCCATGATGTTATGGTTCCAGCTGGACATGGTGATCAGTTTCTTGTATCTTTCCTGACATGACACTGCATACTCTAGGTCTCCTACCTTCAGGGTACCTTCATTTGTTTAGCCTGCCCCCATCCCTGGCCACTGGCTGAGACTGAGCTGCACTCTACCTGTGCCTAGGGGTGGTTTCTGCCTGCTGGCTTACTGGCCACTGGCTGTGTCAAGCCTGATCCCCAAAGAGTTGCTTCCAGCTTGCCCAGTGACCACAGACCAGATCTAATATAGGCAAACCAGCTCCCCTTTCTACCAACCACTGGACTACAACCTCACCTTTTCCACTGATGTCTGAACTCAGCTTCAGGGAACAGGATCTTCCAAATTTGACCTTTCCTAGGTATGCTTTCTATGAGTCCTGGAGTGACATTTAGTAGTTAATGAAATTTCTTACAACTACTCATTGATCATAGTTTAATAATTCTTCATATTAAACTAACCCCATATAAACTACTGAGTGATTTCTGACTTCTGATTGAACCTGAACTTCTATGTTATGCTAGTATGAAACAGAACAGAAAGGATGTGCAGTTGACCTTCCCTATCCATCAATTCTCTACTCAAGATTCAACCAATTATGGATGGAAGTTATTTGAAGGAAATAATTATTTCCTCCTTCTGTCAGCAATAAAGAGGGCTTTTAAAGGCAACATTTCAATCTCTCTAACCTGAGAGTGCAATACTATTGTTAAAGACTTTTTTATCCTGTGACAAAGTGGCCTCTGCTTGCTGTGACGACAGGAGGGGCTTTAAAGCTGGTTTTTCAGGGAACTTCTTCAGGCCTGGTGTCTCACAAGAAAATGGATCCTCCATTTACTCAACACCACGACACTTGCTGTGTTAATTCCACTGTGGGATTCAACTTCCCTCCACACAATCAGTGTCTTAATCTTGGCAGGGCTGGGAATGCTGGGAAAAGCCACAGGGGTATGACAACATTCAGTAGAAACCAGCTAGACACTTTAAAATCCATAGCTCCCGAAGGACAAATTATGAATGCCTGTATATTAGAGATTTCTATTGATCGAGAATGGCTAATAGTCTCCCACAGGGAAGAGTCAATAAGCAACCACTGAGATTCCAGAACAAGCTTTAGGTTTGGGGGTTTGAGGAAAGAGTGAGTCATGAGTAGGTAAGGAAAGCTTTTATTTCCTTTGCACGTGGAACTGTTCTATAATTCAGCCTTCAGTCTCCTAAACCCTGACTCTTCCCTGAGCTCACAGCTTTCCACAATCCCCTTTCTGCTCCCTAAAAACAAATACGCCATAGGCATAGAGTAGCAAATTCCCGGCTGTTGAGCACACTATAAATGAGAGAACCAAGGAGAACCATTCGTCTTTTGCTTACACGGAATTATAATGAGATATGGGTATGAGATTTCATATTTTCCCTAGGACAGTATTTCCCTCTGCTGGTGAAAGCCTGTAACTTTTTTTTTTTTTTTTTTTTTCTCAACTGAATGCAGCATTGAAAAGGAATAATCAGCCAGGATTGTTTTTGTATTCTGGGGAAACATATGGTGTTTTCTTGCACATACTGTGTTGCTTTTAGAACCTGACAAAACCTCCAAGGTATTTATGTGTTGTCTCCTTTTTTTATTTTCTCACATGTTCCGTCTTCAAATTGCCTTCCCCAAACAATGCTTGGATCTGGGAAGACACTGCATTCACTTGACCAAATGAGCTGAGCTCAGGGCTCAACTGATTAGAATTTAATTTAACGTTTATTTAATGTTTATCCCTGGAGATTCTCCCCTGTCTTCAGAGACAGGGTATAATTGTATTCCAGAGCACAGGAATAATATATAACTTGCATCAAATTTGATTGATTCACTAACATCCTGTGACCTAACCCTGAGGCTATGCCATAGATTTCTGTCTTCTGGGGATGGTTAACTTCATTCTGGAGGAAGTGGGCCGTCACAGGGCCTCACCTGGGAATGACCCAGAGGCGATGTCTTATCAGACTCAAGGAGGATAACTAAGTCCTACAACACGTATACATCTTAACACTAACGTGAATTTTTCATTGGTATTTAACTATCTGAGAGGGGAGAAAATGAATGTAAATAGAAAGAGCAAAAGAAAATTGACTTTGGATTAGAGTCCTCTCTACATTTTGATGAAGGTAATGGGGCCAATAATGAAAATAACATATTTACAGGCCGTTTTCATAGTAGAACCTGAATACTATTGCAATACTATTGCTCTCTCAGAAAATTTAATCACACATTATGTGCATAGATGTTAATGAAATCTATCCTTTGAGCACACTAGTAATTATTCCAAACTCAGTTCCCAATTTATTTTGACAGACTGGGTGTCCTCTTTCTCATTTTCTACTTTTTTCTCTTGTGTTTTGAATGGATTATTTACTTTCTCCTAAATACTACTTCAGAGAGTGTTAGTTAAAAATACGTTCCAAAAAAAAAAAAAAGATGAAATCACGACTTTCATATGGATACAAATGAACAGGTGTTAAAGACTGGCAGATGTTATACCTGGTTCAAAAGAGAATCTGAAGAACAGACATGTTTGTAAATCAGGAATGTTGAACTGATTGTGCAGTGGAGGCAAATTGGATTTTCCACAAAAGAGGGGAGCAATTGAACCCCACTGGACAGGACCTAATTTGCATGCCAATAGAGCAGAATTATTTGGAGTGCAGCCATTTGTCTCTAACTTATGGAATTGCAAAATAGCTTAAAGACATTAAAAGAATAGAATCTGAGGGTATCTTCTGAGGCCTATTTTTCCAGTGAAAGCATACATGTTTTTTGATAAGAGAAAATAATTTTCTGCTTGAGGCTCTTTAGTTTTCTTAGTAAACAGGGAGACCCAAGGTTCACTCTTCAATCCCTAGGCTTCTAGATCAGTCTTATTTCTCTCACACAGGATTCAACGATTTTAAGTAAGAATTTACATAACACTCATCTGAGACAGTCTATGGTCAGATGTTATTTTCCTCAATGAAGTTGTATTTAACTTTGTGAAATAACCAAGTTTCTGTTATCCTTCAATTTATATTTATTCTGCTCATTGATATTCTTTTAGCAAAGATTTTCTATTCACTTACTTACCTAATGTCAGTTCTAAGAAAATAGAGGTAGATCAGACAAAGTCTCTACCTTCAAGGAAGTTGAATTATAACAGATATGAATGTTATTACATTAACTCCAAGTTACAAGAAATATCAACTTTATTTTCTTTAAGCCAAAGATATTCTGAATCTGAGATTCAGCCACCTGCTTGGCAGAACATTTAGTCTCAGTCATTATCTGACTTCTTTGGGATCACTGAAAATCCCAAATGCTTATGAAAAGCAAATCATTTGTGGGATTTTTTTCTGTAGCCTTTTGGTTTTAGAGGAAAGTGTGCAAGGCTTTAAAATCTAGTAAGCATTCTGGTTAGCTCATCCATGGTCCTCTCTGTTTGTGGTTTTGTCTTTGGTCTATTTTACAACTCAGGAGATATAAAAGCTAACTTACAGAATACTGATAGAAATGCAAATGTTTCTTGTACATAGCTGAGCAAATGATTCCTGTTCATGGCAATACCAATCTTACCAGGTTGACAGACTGTCTCCTTGGCCCAACTCTAGTTGAGGTCTTCTAACCCTTGTAGACCTGGACCCTCAGTGTCCCCTCCTGATTGTTTGCATTGCTCAGTTGCACAAAAGAATTCTGCAAGATTCTTGTTTAGCCAAACCTCATCCTCAATATCTGATCACTCCTGATAGTTACTCAAATTTCCCATCCCTCACCATCCCCCAGAGCGTCTTATCACCCTGACCTGCTTGTACCATTAGCTCTGTTGGGTCTGTTTAACTGGAATCCCCCATCAGCCTTGATGTTTTCAGTAAGTAATTTTCCACTGGTGGACCCCCATTCCATTCCTTAACTATAAATACGTGCTTGTCTGTGTTTTATTAAGAATAGATCCCAATTATACTAATGTTTCTTTCCCTCTATTGATTAAGGAATTTTATGTACTTTAGCTAGTGTTTTAATTACCTACTATTTTTACTTTTATTATCACTTTGGTTAAAAGGGTGGCAAAGCATTTTTTCAGTTGCTTAGGATCTTATCTAGTCAAGTGCCCCAAACTTTTGACATTTTGATCATTTCTAAAATTTTGCCTTCCCCTAAAAATATTCTAAGTGAAATCTTGGTCTTGAGAGGGCCCTTGAAAGATCCCAAAGGATTTGCTCTCTTACCTTATAAAATGAGAGATGTTAAACTTGTTAGGTTTATTTATGTGTTGAATTGTGTGGGAAGGCACTGTGAAATAAAAAAAATTAGAAACTTAATTTCCCTAGGTTGTATTTGTATTGGTCATATAGGTGCACGAGAATGTGGTAAAACCTTATAACTATTCTCATGGAAGTCTGGAATAAGGCTGTGACTATTTCATTTACTTGTATCTTGCTAATGTAATAAAATTAAAAATTAAGTTTCTGATAAAAAAAAAGAAAGACATTTTGTAGAAATTTGTTAACACCCTTGTTGTTCATAGTGTGGTCACTGGGGTTTTCAGACAGAAGCATGACTCTAGAGGTTCCAACAGACTGGATTTAGTCACTCATTCCCATAGGGAGTCTAAGTAACAGAGGAAAGCGGTGGTCAAATAAACATATGATTTATTCACAGTTTAGCCCAAACTGGGAAGACTGCTAGCCTTTGTCTTCTTGAACCCACAATAGCATCAGAATTCTGTAGGAAGAGAACAAAAGCCAAGAAATATGCATAGGATGTTGCAAGTCTGGTTTGTAAATCCAGTTTTCCCTGGTACCAGGAGTTTGGTGCTGTTTCTGTTCCCATATGAGGTGAAGCTGGCAATAAGAACACTTCCAAAGTTCAGGTTGTTCAGGTTGGATGCTTCTTTTAAGTCCTTTTAATTTAAAAGGGAGCCTGTTACAATATGCCCTGGTATAATGTTAGTCATGCATTTGGTTATTATTTAACAATATATAGCATGGGAGTAATATAGTCTTCGTATCAAATGAATTCTCATGAGATCCTTGGCCATAGCTATCTTGTCTTGCATCATTCACAGATAGTTTTCGTTTCACTCCGGTTCTTCTCTTGAATGTGTTGTTTTCCAGGAACTATAGGCCAGAATGCTTGCTGATGAAACTGCTTAATAACTTTGAGACCATACCACTGTACTAAGGAAGGATTTCCAGAAAGTTCGTGAAGACGCTTGTAAATCTGCTACCTCTGGATTGAGTAGAACAAGTATTAATTACCTGGGATTGAATGAACTGATACAGGTTACTGTTTAGAAGGATGATGTTTGACTGAAACATTGGTGGTTCTTTAATATTCTATTTTTTGTTTTTTTCTCTTAGAATCTCTCATTTAGTAGATTGTTATTGTAAATCAAAATGAAACAAATGTTAATATTTGTCTTCATTGTTGTTTTTATAGAAATTTCCTTCATTAAGCCATATTACCAAAACTGTTATGCAGATTTAATGCAATTCATATTAAAATCCCAATGACATTCCTCATAGAACTAGAAAAAGCAATCATGAAATTCATTTGAAAAAACAAGAGACCCAGAATAGTCAAGCGATCCTTAGCAAGAGAGTGAAGGAGGCATCATAAGGTCTAATGGTACAGAATAGAAGACACAGAGACTTATCCACATAAATACAGTTATCTCATACTACACAAAAGTGCCAAAAACATACATTGGAGAAAGCAGCCTATTCAGCAGATGGTGCTGGGAGAAGTGGAAATCCATATGTAGCAAAATGAAATTAAACCTCTATCTCTCACCCTGCACAAAAAGTCAACTCAAAATGGATCAAAGACTTAGGCACTAGAACAGAGACCCTGTGCTTAATAGAAGAAAAAGTGGGACCAAATCACCACCATGTCAGCTTAGGAACTGACTTCCTTAAGCAGACTCCTAAAGTGCAAGAAGTGAAATCAAGAATCAATAAATGGGATGGACTTAAACTACAAAGCTTCTTTTCAGCAAAGGAGACAATCAATAATGTGAAGAGAGAGCCTACAGAACAGGAGAAAATCTTTACCACACACATCTCAGATAGAGCACTAATCTCCAAGATACATAATGAACTGAAAAACTTAACACCAAAAGAACAAATAACTCAATCAGCAAATGGGCTAAGGAATCAAACAGACACTTCATAGAAGAAGAAACACAATCAATCAACAAATATGTGATCTCTAGTGATTAGAGAAATGCAAATCAAAACTACTCTAAGATTCCATCTCCACTCAGAATGGCAATTATCAAGAATACAAGTAACAATAAGTGTTGGCGAGGATGTGGGAAAAAGGTACACTCATACATTGCTGGTGGGGTTGCAAATTGGTGCAACCACTCTGGAAAGCAGTATGAAGATTCCTCAGAAAACTTGGAATGGAACCACCATTTGACCCAGTTATGCCACTCCTTGGTTTATACCCAAAGGGCTTAAAATCAGCATGCTACAGTGATGTGGCCATGTCAATGTTTACAGCAGCTCAATTCACTATAGATAAACTGTGGAACCAATTTACATACCCTTCAATGGATGCATGGACAAAGAAAATGTGGTATATATACACAATGGAATATTAGTCAGCCTTAAAGAAGAATGAGATTATGGCATTTTCAAGTAAATGGATGGAGCTGGAAAATATTGTGCTAAGTGAAATAAGCCAATCCCAAAAAACCAAAGGCCAAATGTTTTCTTTGATAAGTGGATACTAATCCATAATGTGTGTGGTGGAGAGAATGAAGGGACTTTGGATTCTGCAGGGGAAGGTGTGCAGGGATGGGAAGTCAGTGGAATAAGATGGACATTATTACCCTATATACTACCAGTGTGACTCTGTACCCTGTTCAGTCAGAGGAAGAAGTCGTGCTCCACTTGTGTACAATGTGTCTAAATTCATTCTTGCAGAATGTATAACTGATCAGAACAAAGTAAAACAAATTAATTAATTAAAAAAAAGACATTTCCCTCATTAAATTCCTGGCTGCTTGTACCATCCAGGAACTCTCTTCCACTACCAAGCTTTATCAAATGGTTCAGTGGGTCCTTGATAAACAAAAGGTGCCCCAATGTGAAATTGGACTTTTATTGTTCAAGAAAAATGCTGCTTCTTCCCATGAACAAGAAGGAGACTGATGAAGACTTTCCCTATTCAAACTTTGGTCAGGCTTTTCTAAGTCTTTTATGCCTTAGCCGTCAGCCTCTGTCCTTATCAGACCTGAAATAATCTTGCAAAATTGCTTTAGCCAGAATCCCTCCCTGAATGGCTGATCAAATTCCTCATTCCTGTCCACCCCCCAAGTGATATCTGATCACTCTGGCTAGCTTTCAGCAGGAATTCTGTTAGATCTGTTTAGCCAAGATGCCTTTCTGCCTGATGTCTCCCTATTTGTAATTTTCCATTTACTAATCCCATCTCCTCACTCCTTGGCAATATATTTCTACTTGTCCATGTTGTATTCAGAATGGACCCCAGTTCTGCACTGAGTTTTCTTTTTTCCTTATTGCAATAATTCTCTCTCTCTCTCTCTCTCTCTCTCTCTCTCCCCCTCATTTTTATACCTGGGATTGAACTCAGGGCACTCAACCACTAAGCCCCAGCCCCAGCCCTATTTTGTATTTTATTTAGAGACAGGGTCTCACTGAGCTGCTTAGCACCTCGCTGTTGCTGAGGCTGGCCTTGAACTTGTGATCCTCCTACCTCAGCTTCCCAAACTGCTGGGATTACAGGAGTGCGCCCCCATACCTGGCTCTTATTGCAATAATTCTTGATTAAAATCTGTTTTCTGCCATGTCAGCTACTGTTTCTCTGGTTTTTCTTGACAAAATAAAGAATGTAAGTTCTTGGAAGTCCAATCTCACATTTGAACAGATTATCATATCTGACTGGTTCCCTCTTTAACTAGTGAGTTAAATAAAATTATTGACATATCCATTTAATATTTGTATGAGTCATTATTTTCTTCTCTTTTAAAATACATCCTCTTACAACCAACTAATGTGGTCCCTACTGAAGCTCACATATCATTTAAAGCAGCTTCCTTGCATCAGTCAGGTTGGTAACCCTTGCCAGGAAGCAGTAGTTCCGGGGCTGCAAGTTTTGTAGTAGCTAATTCTAGTTTGTGCCATTCACATAGACGAGGGTTAAAACCTTTTAGGTAATAAGTGTGCCACAGGCCATAGGTCTATGTCATAACTACCCAACTCATTATTTTAGCCCCAAAGCAGTCACAGAAAATAGCCTAATGAATGGATGTAGTATGTTCCAAAGAAACCTTATTTACCAACATGTGCACCAACACAGTGCTGTCATTTACCAGCTCCAGACACATTCTATGGCGGCTTGGTAGTAACTATCCTTAGAAAGCACTAAGAGAATAAGTAGGGTCCCACCATTTGTATGTCCCTCTCCATCCCCTTGCTTGGCTCTCAAAAGGCATTTAGCTTTTTTCTTGCTGTCCTCTAGTATAATTTCCTCAAAGTATTGTTTTCTGAAAAATGAAAAACAAGGGGCGAATTGCTAGGAATTTTTACTTTGGTTCCATAATGACCCTGAATCAAAGAGCAAGGCTACTCTGCTGAAAAATGAAGGGTATAATACAATAAGATTCAAATACTAACTTATATCTTAGTAAACTCTTCTGTCATAGAGATGAAACCTAATTTTTCTATAAACAGTATTGTTTTTATTTTTGAACTTTTGTGAAACATTTCATAGTTTTTCAAAGTGCTTTCCAACATGGAGACAAACAGAAAGCAAAGCTGTAAATTAAGCTTAGTCAGTAGTGTTTTGGCCAGTGTTTAACAACTGGCTAAGTGCATAGGAGAGGTCTGGAAAGGCCATATTGCTTCTGCCTGGTGTTTTGGGGATGCTTGCTCTGGAGATTAGCCACTATGCAGGAAATCTGAGTACCTCGAGTTCATCATGCTGGAGAGGCACACACAGGTTCTGTGGTAGGGAGAACTCCTGTTGTGTGAGGGAACCATCCAGGCTAGTTAATTCTAGATGCCTGAGTCATCAGCTGATGTTTGATTGCAACTGTGTGAGGGACCCCAATGAGACCTGCCTAGGTGAGTCCTTTCTAAAGGTTCCTGACCCACACCACTGTGAGCAAGTAAAATAGTTGTTATTTTACCCCAGCAGTTTCTGGGGCAATCATAGAGTAATAGGAACTGAAACAGGAAGAAAACAATCATCTTCGGAGAGTCATTGGACATAGTGGAGAGAGCAGTCAATGAAGAAATCTATGAATTGAGTCTTTTAGAAAACAAAGTTGTCAGCTTGGTGAACAGGAAAAGGAATTGAAATAAAATGAATAAGAGAAGCAAATCAGATAGTAAATTAAATTTGCAATGTGTTTATGTACACAAATAGATTTGTGCGATAATATAAGTAGAACTTCAATCAGGTTATGTCCAAACTAGAAACAACCCGGGTGTCCACTAACAGGAACACATCCAAATATCTGCATTATTCAAATGAAATTATTTTCCTTAGTGATAAAATGAACAACGTAGTTACAATATCCTTTCCTCATTTAAGGTTAATTTTCTTTTTTCTTTCTATTTTTTTGCTTTTAGAAAAATAGAACATGAAAAAATAGAACAATTTGGGACTGTGTACATGAAAAAAATAGAACAATTTGGGACTCAACAAGCTGTTAAAAGTTCAAAAGTTATTTACAATATATGTG
The DNA here is from genome assembly GCA_020662805.1 of Glaucomys volans. Lineage (NCBI taxonomy): Eukaryota > Metazoa > Chordata > Mammalia > Rodentia > Sciuridae > Glaucomys > Glaucomys volans. The sequence continues at coordinate 114,101 of JAJEJO010000592.1, read as the reverse complement.
TATTGAACTGTTTTTCAGAAAAAAAAATTGCCCCTGGAAAACACAACTTAGAAAATGAAAAAATGATAAACTGTAAGAGATAATCTTTCACATAATTTAGTAGATTGCTGTCTAGAATACTATGGACCAGGTTTCATATAAAAACCTTCAATTATTTGAAACTAGATTTTGACCTATGGTTTCCTTTGAGCCATTGATGCTTTAATCATGTAACCATTACAAAACTGCTAGCCTTTATTCATTTTATTTCTTTTAAAAATTTCAACAGCTGTATCATTTCTTTTATTAAGGAAGTAATATACATACTTGATAAAATCCAAATCCAAAAATTTCAAAAAAGTATACAATGACAAAAAGCAAGTTGTTCTTTAATTTTGAAAGTTTTTTCTCTTTTGGCAGAAATTACTGCTGTAAAGAGATTTTTATGGTTCTTTTAAAAAACGTTCTCTGTTTGTGCAAGCATACGTAGCTATATATAGACATATGTAACCAGTTTTTACCCAAATATGTCCTTCATCTTGACGTATTTGAGAGACAGCTCTTTTTTTCACATTATAGCATTCTGATGGATGAATGTGACAATATTCTATATATCTTTGTATGATGTAATAGACATGATACATATGCTATGTATTATATTTAACATGCTTCTTGTTAATGAGATGTAGGTTGCTTTTGATATTTTAAAAATTCCATTGGCAATCAGCATGTGTGTATATGTGTATATTTGCATTATATCAGTATGTAGATGTGAGAGTTTATAGAATAAATTTCTGCCAATGGAAGACTAAGTCAAAGGAGATATGAATGTTATATTTTAAAACATAATGTCAAATTCTCCCTGAGATTTTATCATCTTCACTACTGCAGCCTATTTTTCACATCTTTACCAGTAAATATTATCATGAAATGCTATTTTTGTCAAACCTAATCATACCGTTTCTTTAGTTTTCATTTTCTTTTTTTTGGAACCGGGGATTGAACTCAGGGACACTCGGCCACTGAGCCACATCCCCAGCCCTATTTTGTGTTTTATTTAGAGACAGAGTTCCTAAGGGCCTCGCTAAGTTGCTGAGGCTGGCTTTGAACTCGAGATCCTCATGACTCAGCCTCCCAAGTCGCTTGGATTACAGGCGTGCACCACCACGTCCGGCTCTCATTTTCTTAATAATTAGTTAGGTTTAGCACTCAATATATTTTTGGCCAGTCATATTTCCTTTCCCCTCAATTTAACAATTTTCTTGTTTTTTAAAGTTTTTAAGGCCTTCTGTACGTTAGGACTCTGAATTATGATGCAGTTGGTTGTAAATAAGCACACTGAGCAGTGGAGACGTGTGGGCCAATGGAAAGCACATTCTGGCCATCTCACCACGTGGGGATGAGTGAATGACAGGGTGACTATAAAGTTGGACTATTCTTAGCAATAATGCTGAAAGGATCTGTTTTATGGGCTTTCTAGTTCTGAAAAAAGCCTATAAAGAAATAATGTTAGTATAAACATACCCCGCTGCATGAATAATAGGATCTATGACATTTAATGTACAGTAGAACAATGATGTGAACATTCTTAGATTTATAGTAATGCATTAGCTGGGCTTTATTGTATAAGACTCATCTTAGGTATTTACTTTCATCATTCCATTTCTAAAATAGATTAGTAAAGATGGGATGTTTAAATACTCTGACATATTTTAGAGCTTAAAAATTAAATGACATATTTTTGTCTGTTACAGTCTTTGCACCATCAGGTGAGAATGATTCTTTCCCAGACTGGGATCATTGTTCCCAGGCCTGTGGAACACCCGAGAGACCAGAGATTTAATTTTCTCTGACTAGGAGTGTCAAAGCAGGAATTAGTGCTCTATGTTCAAATAAGGACAAAGGGCTGAGAAGCAGAGCTACCAGAAACCCTTACAGAAGTCAGCAAGTATGCATGTGCTGCCCAAGGAACACAGTGAGGTTATGAATTGAATTCTCCTCTCGTCACAAGTGGCCAGTGCCCAGCCGGCCATGCAGTCCAGCAAGAAAAGAAACATTTTTTCTCCCTGTACTTGAGTGATTGCAGCTGTCACTGTCATTTTGCTCTGACCTCCAGGTGGCTAAGTTTCCTGCAAAGCTTTTGTGCTGTACCAAGCATGGCAGAAGCCCCCAGGCCACACTTTTGGTCTCCAGGTGTTGCCTTATGTCTCCTTACTTCAGAGGCCTAGCAGAAACTATAGTTTAGAGGTCACTCGCTGGATGAGGTCCGAGGCTGAAATGTCAGCCAGTAACTGAGTCACTGGCCTTCGGTGCCAGATGTTTATAATCTACTGTCCAATGGAAGCATTCTCGTTAACACAGGTCTGATAGTTTAAAAAGATATGAGGTTGAGGCTCCAGATAAAATCTTCCAGTGGTATTTATGTTGCTATCTGTTTGTATCCAAATACTGAGGAAATGAAAAGTGATTTAACTAGAAAAATGTGCAGAGTATCTAAAACTGTAAAAATGATCAGGAAAAAATTGCGTGACATGATGAATCTGAGAGGTCCTCAGCACTGGAAGGGGTGAATGGAACACCTTGTAGGATGGCACACAACTTTGATTTCTAATTGAAATACAATTAGTAAAGATGTTTACTTGGATCATTTGATTAAAACTGTATCTGCCATGCTTCTCCACTGTAGCATTGTACCTTTTCACTTTGTAATTGAAGATACTTTATGGGAAGATACTTTATATAAAATCTCTTTCTTCATTCATTTCAATGTATTTATTCATTTATTTTCTTATGCAGTTTAATTGTCAATAACCTTTACTGTGATTATGCATTTTGATACTCAAATTCTCCTACAGTTGTCCATTGAAGGTCCCTTCAAGCTGGAGTCTTAGTCCCAGAAAATGGAACCCATTTTTCTGTGATTATTTGATGAGTTTCTACCACGACAAGATATTCTAGTCGTTTGCTGTTTCCATTTCTGGAAATCAGCCATTGCGTGGAGCACCCCTAGTTCTTTTTAATGGAGAATTTTTTTTAAACAACATGACCTGGGTAGTAGGTGTACTCACTGATTTGGGGTCTACAGGCCCCTTCAGTGATCTCATACAGACATATAGTCCCTTGTTCTCTGTGAGAAATTGGTTCTAGGACTCCCACAGGTACCAAAATCCAAGGTGCTCAAGTCCCTTGTATGAAATGACATAGATTTGCCTATAACCTATGCAAATCTTCCCATCTCCTTTAAATCATATCTAGTTTACTTATCTAATATAGTGTAAATTCTGTGTAAATACTTGTTAAAATGTATTACTTAGGAAATAATGACAAGAAAAAAAAGTCTGGACTAGTTTAGTACTAGTTTAGTATGTAATTTCCCCCCCTCCCCAATATTTTTGATCTGGAGTCAGTTGAATACAAGTATGTGGAACTCAACGATATGGAAGACCGACTGTATTTACTTTCATAAAGTTGCTCCTCTAAATCATTAAAATCAGTTTTATTGAAGTATAATTTACACACCATAAAATGCACCCATTTTAAGTATACAGTTAAATGAGTTTTGACAAGTGTAAGCAACCTCTGTAGCTACTCTCCCAGGTAGCTCCCCAGGCCCTTTTCTAGTCATTCCCCTCAACCCAGACAGGTGCTTTATTTCTATCTCTTCAAGTTACTTTATAAAAAGTAACTATATAAAATTTTGTTGCAATACAATCATATGGTATATAATCTTTTGTGTCTGGGTTTCATATCTCAGCATAATATCAATGAGATTCATTAATGTTATTGCATGTATCATTAGTTTGTTCCTTCTTATTGCTGAATAGCATTTCTTTGTTTGAATAAAACATGATATGTTTATGTTGTCTGCTGTTGATGAAGATTCGGGCTGTGTCAAATTTTTACTGTTGTATGTCAAGTTGCCAGGAATGCAATATGAATGATTTTGTACGTGCACGTTTACATTGCTTGGGTAAATACTAAAAGTGGAAGTGCTGGGCACATGGCACATGGTTAGCTTGGTAAACACTATGAGAAAGTGGCAAACCCCTTTCTCAAATGGCTGTAACATTTCATATTCTCACCAGCAATGAAGTGTTTCAGTTGCTGTACACTTGCTGCTTTCAGCAATCCTAATGTTTATGCATATTCTTTTTTTCTTTTTTTTTTTTTTGGTGCTGGGGATTAAACCCAGGGCCTTGTGCTTGCAAAGCAAGCACTCTGCCACCTGAGCTATATCACCAGTCCTATCCTAATGGATATGGAATGGCATCTTATTATAGTTTTAGTTTTCATCTTGTTGATAACTAATGATGTTGAGAATTTTATATGTGTTCATTGATCACTAACATATCTTTAGTTATGTGCAAATATTTTTGGACATGTTGCAAGGGTTGTTTGTATTATAAGAATTTTTTATATTTTTGGCTGTCAGACTTATGTACTAAAATTATTTTCTACCTGTCTCAGGTGACTCATCTCTTAGTTTTCTTAACTTTGTCTTTCAAAAAGCAAAAATTTTAAAATTTTCTGGATTTAATCAATCATTTCTCTTATATGCTTGGTGTTTTTTGTGTCCTGAATAATAATTTTTAACTAATTGAAAGTCGCAAAGATTTTTCTTGATATTTTTATACATTTAGCATTCAGGTGTATCTTTTAAATCCTCTTTGAGGTTATTCTTGTGCCAATAAGAGGACAATTAGATTGTATCACATAAGTGAACTTTTATGTCTGCTTTACTAAATATACAGGATCAAGGAAGATGCCATCCTTCTTTGTAAACCAAAGGAAAGTAATTGGAATTAAAACATGGTTATACTTCATTTGTCTTCTAGGTGAAGACATTTTGAGGGTATCCATATGTGAATCACATTCTTGGGTGTTCTAAATTGGATTTCATTGCAAAAAAGCCATAGAAGTAAAAATAAATTTAACCTCAAACCAAATCAATTTTATTTTAATTGCCTTTTTAGTAATGTTATAGCTCAGAAGAGAATGTAAACTATATTAGCCAAGTGATATATGAAGCCCCAGGGAATGATTTTTCTTCCCTGAATTTTTTTCTAATTTTCGCAGGGATTTTTTTCTAATTTTTGCAGTAGAAACAAGGGATACAGATGTTTTTCTCAGAACTGTGTTTGTATATCACAAACCAGAGTTCCTCGACTTTGCCACCATAGTAATTGTATTAGTTTGCTAGGGCTTCCATAACAAGATACAACAGACAGGAGGGATTAAACAACAGAAATTTCTTTTCTCACAGTTATAGAGGTTAGAATTCCAAGATCAAGGTATTGGCAGGTTTGGTTTCTTCTGAGGCCTCTCCTTGGTTTGCAGATGGCCATCTTCTGGCTTTGTCCTCAGTGGTCTTTCCTCTTGTGCTTTGAATGTCTTTCCAAGCACATTCCTGTAGTCTGCATCTACTTTCACATTTCTTCTTGTTGTAAGAAACCCAGTGGAACTGGATCAGGACCCACCTGAATGATATCATTTTAACTTAACCACTTCTTTAAAGGTCGCATCTCCAAATGTAGTCACTGATGTTCTCTTGAGATCTGATAGTTCCTAATGGTCTGATACCCTACATGGATGACCTTTGTGCCCACTCAGACTAGGATACTATGCTTCCTACCCTCTGGCATGTCTATCTATCCTGCTCAGCCCATCAGAACAATGACTTTGTTCTAATTATTTTCAGGCAAGTAAAGGAAGGGGTTAAAGGCATAAAGACTCTTAAAGAAGTTTTTGTTACTGTGACCAAAATAGCTGACAAGAATAACTTAGAGAAGGCAAAGTTTATTTGGGGCTCATGTTTTCAGAATTCCAGTACTTAATCAGCTGATTCCATGACTCTGGGGCTGTGGTGAGGTAGAGCAACATGGTGGAGGAAAACGTCTCAGCGCTTGCCAGACAGGAAATAGAGCAAATGAGCATTGACACAAGTTGCTGTGGACAATATATATCACCAAAGATCATGCCCCCAGTGATCTACTGTCTCCAATCATGCCCTACCTGTCTACAGTTACCACTCAGTAATCTGTTCACATTTTAAACTCATCAAATGGATTAATTCACTGATGATGTTATAGCTACTATAATTGTTTACAAGTTCCACCTCTGAACCTTGCTCTGTTGGAGACCATGCTTCTAAAACATAAGCATTGGAGGAATATTTTTAGATCCAAACCACAACATCCCAGATCTGTCCCCCAAAATTCATGTCCATCTTACAATGCAAAATTCATTTAGTTATCTCCAAGAGTCCACATAGTTACAACAATTCTATCACTGCCCAAAAACCCAGGTCCAAAGTCTTCTCTTATGCTAAGCAAGCTCAGTTGTGAACCCCTGTAAAAATCAAAAGCAAGTTACATCCACTATTATGTAAATTATAATGCATCAGTTTAAAAAAGTCAGTTACATCCAATATACAATGGCACAAAACAACAAAATCCATTTCCAAAGGGGAGGAATGAGGCATAGAAAGAAGGAATAGGAGAAAAATAAACCAAAACACAGCAGAGCAAACATTAGGTTCTATAACTCCATATCTGACTTCGAAGACACATGGTGGTGAGATGTGAGCCCTCAAGGACTTGAGATGCCCTACCCCTTTGGCCTTGCCAATTGCAACCCACATGGCATCTCTATGAGCCTGGTTCTGCTCAATTCCTGCAGCTTTCCTTCTCAGACATTCCACATTCCTGGCATCTCTTAATTCCTGGTGTCTCCATTGTAGCTTTGGCTTCACTGTCACAGCTTCACACAGTACCCTCTGAGGGGAAGTCCACAGGGATTCCAACCCTGCTACACTTTGCCTGGGCTCCTTGACCTTTCTTGAAATCTCAATGGAAGCCTTTGTGACCCTCTAACTCTAGCATCTTTAGTTTCTGCAGAACTAGGACCTTGTGGATGATGCCAAGGTCTACCACTAACTTGAGCAGTAATGTCCCAGATGTCCTGAGACCATAGCTGCAGTAGCCTCTGAGTGCCTGGGTGCATGAGCTTGTTGAAATAACTTTCTAGACCCCAATAAGCAGGGTGACCCCATGGTGTTTAAATAGAAATTTCACTTTTGTATCCTTAAACCTGTGATGAATGTGATCTTGTTAATTCCCATTGTCTCTGTGCTGAGTACTTAGGTTCTCTCTCTCTTTTTTTTAATGTTTGAAAATTTTTTGTATTATTATTTTTAAACAGGAGGTATCACAATACCAGACCTTAAACTGTGCTACAGAGCAATAGTAACAAAAATGGCATGGTACTGGCACCAAAATAGACAGGCAGACCAATGGTACAGAATAGAAGACACAGAGACAAACCCACAAAAATATAGTTACTTCATACTTGACAAAGGAGCCAAAAACATACAATGGAGAAAAGATAGCCTCTTCAACAAATGGTTCTGGCAAAACTGGAAATCCATATGTAGTAAAATGAAATTAAACCTCTATCTCTCACCCTGCACAAAACCCAACTCAAAATGGACCAAGGACTTAGGAATTAGACCAGAGACCCTGCACCAAATAGAAGACAAAATAGGCCTGAATCTTCATCATGTTGGCTTAGGATCAGACTTCCTTAAGAAGACTTCCAAAGCACAAGAAATCAAAGCAAGAATCAATAAATGGGATGGACTCAAACTAAAAAGCTTTTTCTCAGCAAAGGATACAATCAATAATGTGAAAAGAGAGCCTAGAGAGTGGGAGAAAATCTTTTCCACATACACTTCAGATAGAGCACTAATCTCCAAAATTTATAAAGAACTTACAAAACTTTACACCAAAAGAACCCAATCAATAAATGGACCAAGGATCTGGACAGACACTTTACAGAAGAGGATGAACAAGCGATCAATAAATATATGAAAAAGTGTTCAATGTCTCTAATAATTAGAAAAATGCAAATTAAAACAACTCTAAGATTTCATCTTACTCCAATTAGAATGGCTATTATCAAAAACACAAACAATAATAGATGTTGGCGTGGATGTGGGGAAAAGGGCATACTTTTACATTGCCGGTGGAGTTGCAAATTTGTTCAGCCACTCTGGAAAGCAATATGGAGATTCCTCAGAAAACTCTGAATGGACCCACCTTTTGACCCAGTTATCCCACTCCTTGGTTTATACCCAGAGGACTTAAAATTAGCACACTACAGTAACACAACCACATCAATGTTTATAGCAGCTCAATGCACAATAGCCAGACTGTGGAATCAACCTAGATGCCCTTCAACAGAAGAATGGATAAAGAAGATATGGTATATATACACAACGGAATACTACTCAGTCATAAAGAAGAATAATATTATGGCGTTTGCAGATAAATGGATGGAATTGGAGATTATCATGCTAAGTGAAATAAGTCAATCCCCAAAAAACAAAGGCAGAATGTTTTCCCTGATAAGGGGATGATGATACAGAATCTGGTTGGGGGGAGAGTCAGAGAGGAATGGAGGATTATTAGATTATGCAGAGGGAAATGAGAGGGGGAGGAGGTGGAGGTATGAACAATGGTTGAATGAGACACACATCATCACCCTATGTACATGTGTGATTAACAAGAATGATATGAATGTACATCATGCACACCCATAGAATGAAAATTTGTACCCCATATGTGTACAAGAAATCAAAATGAAGTCTGTAAAAATAAAAATAAAAAATAGTTTGTTCTAATTAGTTATACATGTTCTCTTTAAGTGGTGGTAATCACTTCAGCAACCACACCTTCCTTGGCCCCAATTTTACAGTGATTTTCTGGCCAAACTGCAAGTTTCAGAACTCTTTGCTCTGTGCTTTCTGACTACCACAACATGAATGGCTTTCCTTCACCACACTTTTCCACCATGATGTTGGGCATCACCTCAAACCCTGAGCCAAGGAATCAGCTGACCATGGACTGAACCTATGAAACCATGAGCCCCAAATAAACTTTCTTTCTCTAAATTATTCTTGTCAAGTATTTTAGTGACAGTGATGAAAAGTTGACTGATGCAGAGGTCAAATGGAATGAAGAAGAGTTGGTCAGGAGCAGGCTTGTTCAAATCAAAATTCACCCTCTTTCTGGGACAACATTCTCCTACTCCTAAACTCTTACAGAAGAAAACTATCATCAATAAGCATCTTTGCTAACCACGAGTTACAAAAATATTTTTGTAAAAATTTCCCATGTCATGGGGTTTCTCACTATACTAAGTGCCTTAAAAATCATTTTATTTAGAGTTGTAAAGTCTTAGGATCTTATAATGAAAAAGAAAATCTCCTTATTAAAATGTCCTAAGAATGCCAACTTCTCTAGTGTCTTGGGCCCATGAGGTCTTGAGCCATGAAAGGCTACCTTTCATGTTGGACAGGGATTATATCCTGGCATCAAAAATCTATTTAAACTTGGAAATCAAACATACTGATTCTCTTCCAAGAACTGTCATTAATTCATTGTTTCATTAGACAGGTCCTGGAGTTTGGTTTCTTTTTTGGTAAAGTGAGAACAGCATTTCCCATTGGCCAAAATAAGCAGAGGTCAGTGAAATAAAAAAATTTAAAACCAAGACATGTTGTACTTCTCAGGTGAAAACCAAGTATTGATTTATTTCTAAAATATCATTATCTTTATTAAAAACACTCCAGAGGGCAAAATACTTTCATCACTTTGGAAATTAAACAAAAATACCAGCAAATATTGGCTTAAAAATGTAGCCATCTAGACCATTTTAAAGACAATCATTCATGAAACTGACATTTGAAATAAAATAATCATACAAAAAAATGAATGTTTCAGTTATTTGTGATGGGAAAGTCCTGAGATTGGCTTCTTGGTCATGGAGTTTAATAAAGTTAATAGGAATTTGTGGATGCTTGGAGAAAGACACATTGACTAAATTAGTTCTGGAATACTTTTACTTCATATTTTTTCCAGGTCTTTTTTATTCTCTTTCATCAAATAAAATATCAGGGTTTTTAAGCTTAAAATTTATAGCTGTAGCTTTTATTATAAACTATTAGTTCTGCTCCCAACAAGTCACTTAGCTCAATTCTCTCTGAATTTTATTGACTTGAATGACTTTGGCTGAATCACTTTGAGATAGAGTTATCAATTGTTATAGTTGGCCTGGAAGACCAGACAGTCAAGTAAAAAGGAGACAGGACAAGGTGTCCTGAGAATGGGGTTCATGCTCAAGCTCTGTGGACGCTTAGCTATGTTATTCTCTCTGGGCCTCAGTTCACTTGTCAAATGGGGGATGATTACATAGGAGCTATCCACCTCAGGTTGCATTGTGTGGCACTAAATAAATGCAGAAGCCATGTTTGAAATTTTACAGTACTAATATTTTACTTTCAGTTGCCTCTACAGTGATCTACACATCAAGCAAATCTATCTTCATCCCCACATCTCCACTTTCCAACTGCTTCTTTTCTCTCAGCATTGGTCACACAATTCCTTTTTCCAGACAGGCTGGAGATTTTGTGGACCTATTCTATTTTTAATGTTTCTTTTTCTTGCTTTCTCCAATTTGTCAACTTAATTTCTCTTTCCGTGTTATAGTTCAGTGTCACTCTATCATCATTGCTATCAATATATGCCCAACCTTCTCTTTAGTCTTAATTTAGGAGGTAGTATAGTAAGAACTGCTTCAACTTATTGTCCATGTGAGACTCTTGCCTCACAAAAGAGCCCTTTACTTGCCATGTTTTAACTAAAATGTCCCAAAAGAAAGCAGAGCATGGTGTTTAGGCTTCATATAGTCCTGTTTTGGTGCAGATACTTTGGGGACACCTGAACTTGCATAATAGAACATGATATCCAAATGGCATGGCCACAACCATATGTGTTTGTGTGTGTGTGTGTGCACGCATGTGCAAGCACGCACATATACAAACACACATATGTATATATATATATATGTAGATATATAAAGAAAAACAAGAAATGAGTTGACATTTATTTATAGTTGGTAGAGAGGTTCTCCAAAAAGCTACATTGCCTCATTTATGAACAGAGTGCAAGGTTAGGGACTCTGGTAATGGGTGATATTTAGAAACTTTAAATGGGAAACAACAATTAGAAAATCTGTTATCAGGGAGCAGAGGCTCAGCCAGTAGGGAGGAGTGCAGACCCTGGGAGAGGGACTATTAAGAGATTATAGTATTTCCAGCTAGAGATGAGGAATTGAGCACCCAAGAGTTTATCTAGTGTTCAGAACCAACCAGATTGGAGCATGCAAGAGTCTACCAGGTATTCAGAATCGACCATACAAGAGTTTATCAGGGGATCAGGTTGTTGAACCAAAATAGATGTCAATTTATCAGAACTGAGGAAAATAACTTAGCATCTTTAAAGCAAAGTGAATGATGCTGATCCACAAATTTGGGTTAAAGTTTATTTGATCCTTTCCACCTGAAGTCAAGACTGTCCTTGAGATTGATAAGTTGCTGAAGCTAATTCAGCTATGGAGAAAAGGGTGTTTCAGAGGCTGGGAATGAGGCAAGGTTGACTGATAGCTGTGTTGTGAGGAAAAGAAAACTGGCTTTGAAATCAACGTACCCAGAATCTAGACCAGTACCATACTACCTCATGACTGGAAGCAAGTTATTGACCTTTTTGAGAATCAATTTCCTCATCTGTAAGGTAAAGATGATATAAAATAATAAGGTTATTGTAAGGCTTAAGTTAAATTATATATGGCTTTGGGAACTATAGTGATATTCTCACTGATTGAAAAGAACTATTTCTATTACTTTCATGTGTGAGAAAAGGAAAGAGAATTTTGAAAATTTTTGAAACTATGGGAAAGATTGAACCTATAATTTATTTATTGGTTCAATTTACTCCCTTCAGGAGTCATTGTTTTAAACAAAATTAGCTTTTTTACTTTTTAATTTTTGAGCAAATGTTATCTAATCATCCTGTCATTCATAAATGTCGAGTATTTACCATGTGCCAGACACTGTTCTAAGGGCTGATATTTTATAAATAAATCTAATAAAAACCTCTGTTATGGTGGAGTTTACATCCTGGTGGAAGGAGATAGGCTACATACAATGGCCATAATAAATATGTCAGAATGTGCCAAGTGCTATGGAAAAAATAAGAAATAGAGTCACAATTTTAAACAGTGTAGTTAGTGTCAGCCTCATTGAAAAGGTGATATTTAAAACAAGATCTTGGTCTCTGGTCTACTTCCTAGGTCCTTGACCCATTTTGAGTTGAGTTTTGTGCAAAGTGAGAGATAGGGATTTAGTTTCATTTTACTACATATGGATTTCCAGTTATCCCAACACTATTTGTTGAACAGGCTATCTTTTCTCCATTGTATGTTTTTGGCACCTTTGTCAAGTATGAGATAACTGTATTTATGTGGGGTTTGCCTCTGTGTCGTCTATTCTGTACCATTGGTTTACCTGCCTATTTTGGTGTCAATACCATGCTGTTTTTGTTATTATTGCTCTGTAATACAGTTGAAGGTCTGGTATTGTGATACCCCCTGCTTCACGCTTCTTGTTAAGCATTGCTTTAGCTATTCTGGGTCTCTTATTCCTCCAAATGAATTTCATGATTGCTTGCTCTATTTCTATGAGGTACGTCATTGGGATTTTAATTGGAATTGCATTGAATTTGTATAGCGCTTTTGGTAGCATGCCATTTTGATAATATTAATTCTGCCTATCCAAGAACATGGGAGATCTTTTCATCTTCTAAGATTTTCTTTAATTTATTTCTTTAGTGTTCTGTAGTTCTTGTAGAGGTCTTTCTCCTCTTTTGTTAAATTGACTCCCAGGTATTTTATTTTGGGGGGGAGCTATTGTGAATGGGGTAGTTTTCCTAATTTCTCTTTCAGAGGATTTATCACTTATGAATAAGAATGCATTAGATTTATGAGTGTTGGGTTTATATCCTGCTACTTTACTGAATGCATTTATGAGTTCTAGAAGTTTTCTGGTGGAATTTTTCGGCTCCTCTAAATATAGAATCATATCATCTGCAAATAGTGATAGTTTCAGTTCTTCTTTTCCTATTCAAATCCCTTTTATTTCTTTAGTCTGTCTAATTACTCTGGCTAGAATTTCAAGTAGGTCCAAATCTTCATCATATCAGCCTAGGACCAGACTTCCTTAACATGACTCCTAAAGCACAAGAAATAAAAGCAGGAATCAATAATTGGGATAGATTCAAACTAAAAAGCTTTTTCTCAGCAAAGGAAACAATCAGCAATGTGAAGAGAGAGCCTAAAGAGTGGGAGAAAATCTTTTCCACACACACTTCAGATACAGCACTAATCTCCAGAATCTATAAAGAACTCAAAAAACTCTACACCAAGAATACAAATAACCCAGTCAATAAATGGGGTAAGGAAATGAACAGACATTTCACTGAAGAGGATCTACAAGCAATTAACAGATATATGAAAAAATGTTCAACATCCCTAGTAATAAGAGAAATGCAAATCAAAACTATCTTAAGATATCATCTCACCCCAATTAGAATGTCTATTATCAAGAATACAAGCAACAATAGGTGTTGGCAAGGATGTGGGGAAAAAGGTACACTCATGCATTGCTGGTGGGGTTGCAAATTGGTGCAGCCACTCTGGAAAGCAGTGTGGAGATTCCTCAGAAAACTTGTAATGGATCCACCATTTGACCCAGCTATCCCACTCCTTGACCTATACCCAAAGGACTTAAAATCAGCATACTACAGTGATGCAGCCACATCAATGTTTATAGCAGCCCAATTCACTCTAGCTAGATTGTGGAATCAACCTAGATGCCCTTCAAGAGATGAATGGATAAAGAAACTGTGGTATATACACACATGGAATATTATTCAGCCATAAAGAATAAAAAAATTATGACATTTGCAGGTAAATGGATGGAATTGGAGAAGATCACGTTAAGTGAAATAAGCCAATCCCAAAAAACCAAAGGCCGAATGATTTCTCTTATAAGTGGTTGATGACACATAGCAGGGGTGGGGGGAGGTGTGGGAAGAATGGAGAAGAGATAGATTGTATAGAGGAAAATGAGGGGTGGGGAGGGGGCAGGGAAGGAAAGATAATACAATGAGACAAACATCTTTATCTGATATATATGTATGAATATGCAAATTGAATGATTCTGCTTTGTGTACAACCAGAAAAATGGTAGTTGTACTCCATTTGTGTACACTGACCTAAAGTAAAAGATAAAATAAAATACAGAAAGAAAAAAGAAGGTCTTAAAGTGAGTGAGTGAGAGATGTGTCCATTTGGGGGAAAGAGTGCACTGGTCAGGGGAAACAACCTGTGCAAAGGCCTGGAGGTGAGTATGTGCCTGATAAATTTTAGGACAGGGACTGGAAAGCTACAGTTTATGGGCCAAATCTGATCTACCAACTGCTTTTTGTTTATTTGTATTTGGTTTTGCTTTTTTTTTTTTTTTTTTTTTTTTTTTGCCATGCTGGGCATCGAGCCCAGGGCCTAATGCCAAATTACACTGAGTTATATACCTCTATCCCCTTCCAAATGTTTTTGTTAATAAGCTTTTTATCATCACACAGTTTGTTTTCTTATTAGTAAGGTATCTTTATAAGAACAAGTTGAGTAGTTTCTATTACCACTCAGATTCACAATGGCCAAGATATGGAAGCAACCTAAGTGTCTGTTGATACATGAATGGAGACAAAAAATTGTGGTGTACATACAATGAAATATTATTCAGCCAAGGAAAGGCAATCCTGCCATATGTGATAACATGTATGAACCTGGAGGCATTATGTTAAATGAGATCAGCCAGATACAGAAGGAAAACACTGCATGATTTCACTTATGGATGGCATCTAAATAAAATAATCGGAAATGTATGGGGGCAGGAAATAGGAAGAAGTTAGGTAGAATGAAGAAGTTCTAGAGATTAACGACATGGGGACTATATATTTAGTAATTTTTTATTGAGTACTTGGAAATTTTGTAAGAGGAAGAATTCTCAGCACAAAAACAGATAGCTGCGTGAAGAGGATATTAGCTTGACCGTGGTAATCAGTGAGCTGCGCGTGTGCATATGCGACATTGCATTCGTCGCACAACTTAAATGTATACATCTTTATTAAGCAAAATAAAGAAATTTTACTCCCCTGCTCTTTCCACAAAAGGAAGACGGGCACTTATGGTTTCAAAGCCTTGACTACCGAGAAATTTTACCAAAATTGTTTGCCAATCCCTGCTCCAGAGGCAAGTGCTAGAGTCAGGTGAACCAACAATAAATTTCATCTTTTTCTTGCTTTGTGAAGAAAGAAATTTTATAAAAAATTATTTATTAATTTTTTTTCCTGTGGAAAATTTTATAATTTTACTTAGAATAGAAAAACACATCATTGATATATAAATTCATTCTTCTAACAGACAAAGACTCAACTGCCTATCATTAAATCTAGGGACGCTTTACCACTGAGCTACATCACTCATCCTTTGGATTTTTTATTCTGAGAGAGGATTTGGCTAAGTTGTTGAGAGTCTTACTGAGGTTGTCCTCAAACATGTGATCCTCCTGTTTCAGCCTCTCAAGTCATTACAGGTGTGGCCCTGCGCCTGGCTCCTTTTAAAAATTCTTATTTCTCCTAAAAATGGCAATCGTTCTTGGATTTAATTTTTAAATTTTGCTCAAGGAGAAAAAGAAGGTCCAGCTTTTTCCCAAAGAATATTCAAAAAACGGTGAAAAGAGTGTGATACCCAACTAAATCCAACAGGTGGCTGTATTTCTCAAAGTTTCAGCCTCAGCCTGAATGCCTACTGCATGCAAATTTCTATCTTAGTTTGCTGCTATCACACACTAATTATGTGATTTCAGGATCACTAATTTTATGGCAAACGGTTAAACAATGGGGAAAAAAGAGAGGTGATTATACAATTAGAGATTGTTTTATTGACTTTAATCCAGATCAGAACTTCTATTGCTCATTTAATAGATTTGTGACCATATTTTGTCCTTAATGGTCAGTTGGTTAGGCAACTGTGTGTCCTCTAAAATTACATATTTGAGAGCCTATAATCTAAGTGAAGTCCAGAGTGAACTATTTAGTAGCTGAGTGAACCTGGAAGTTACTTTGTTCCTTGGGATAATTTAATCAGTAAAAAAAAAGAAGCTAATAATAATTCCTACTTCAAAGTATCATAGGATATTTTATATAAGATGTTGGTAAAAGTTCTTAATGTTTATATTAACATGTTTTATACTGTTATTATTACTAGTCAATCCATTCCTCTCATATATTTTTTACATTTTATTCTATTTTATCAGAAAATGTCAACACATAGATTTTATCTTACCAAGTTTGAATAATTGCTACCTGATTGCATTTGGCTTCATTGTTTAAAAGATTTTGAATCCATTCTTATTTCCTAAGCATTGACACATAGATGTCAGGAGTCATGTCATTCGCCAGTTTTTTCCCCCAAGTAAGTCCCCCTGAATGCTCCTGGACTTCTGTTGTCCAACATGAGATCTAGTCTTATTCAAATTAGTATTTTACAATCTTTTGTTCAGATCAGTATTTTTTGTCAGACATAGTCATAAATGAAATATCCCCAGTCTATTGTTTTTGATATTACAGTTAAGGTGCAGAAAATTAAATGTCTTAGACATTGTGCCAAAAGTTTTAGAATACAAAATTCTAACCTCAGGAAGATTTCAATTAAATATGAGGCATAGTATGAGGAGACAAGTCCCTATGCTGTAAGAGTAATCTTTCTTTTCTACTAATTTTGTTACCAGATATTCACTTCTCATATCATTCTTTCTCTGTAGAAAAATAAGGATCAGTTCATGAACATAAAAAATGTTGGCAGTCTCTATCTCAGATACATGCTTATACCTCTGAATTAGCCACGTGAAGTTATTATATAAACCTTCATGTTCTTCTAAACCCTTGTGCCTTAAAGATCTACACTGAAATACAATACTGTGAGGAAAAAAATTTCTACTTTTTAGCCCAAAGGGGGGAAAAATACAGAATACACAGTCCATTCTGATAATTATACTTAAGAGTTTGAAAAAGAACAAAGAGCTAAAAAAGAGTTTAGAGTGCAAAGGGCTAAAAAAGAGTTCAGAGACTCTGTTGATAGTAGAAAGTCAATAGAAAGGATTACAACTTTTCAGTTTAGAAAATACTGGCTGAGTTGAAATATAAGTTTCTATATTCATAGTAAATGCTAAGAGCAAATGGGACCTCACTCACTCACTAGAGTTTTCTTCATTAAACCTTAGAAGAGGAACAGCCATTCAATAATGATTGTGTGAATTAATTCAACAAACATTTGTATAATGCTTTTTACATATTGGATACTGGAATAGATGTTGAGAATACAGTGAAAAGCAAGGCAGAATCACTGTCTGCATGGAGTATAATATATATGTATATATAATTCGTATATATTTTAAATATATATATAAACACATATATTTAGTTTTCTACTGCTTGTGTGACAAATTACAACAAACTTACTGACTTCAAATGATGCAAATTTATTATTTTATAGTTATGCAGGGCCAGAAGTGATACATAAACCTCTCTGGGATACAACCAAGGGATTGGAAAGGCTATATTCCTTTCTGGAGTCTTTGGGGAAGAATTCTGTTCCTGTCCTCTCCAGCATTCAGGAGCTTGGTTCTTGGCCCTTTCTTCCATCTTGGGAACCAGCAATGGGGCAGCTCTCTGACCTTTTGTTATTCATTGTATTTTTCAGTGACCACAGTTGAAAAGGTTCTCCACTTTTAAGAACTCATGTGATTAGATTGGTTCAGGCTGATCCTTGCATCTCAAGGTCTGCAACCTTAATTACATTTGCCAAGCCCCTTGTACCTTGTAATGTAATGAGAGCAGGGCATGGACATTTTCAGGGGTCATTATTCTGCCTGTTATACGGATCTTACAGTCTAGTGCATGAGAGACAAACTTAAATGCCAAAAAGAGCAGGCAGGTGACTTAAGTGAGTGAGTCAGGCTGAGTGAAGGCAGTGACAGATTGGAGCACCATGCTGATTGTTAGCACATGGGAACAGGGGCTCCATGTTGGCAGATATTTCCCTGCTTCAAGAAAAATGAGAAATTTGGATTGTGTGAAACCAATCAGCTTTTAAAAGGTGAGTACCTGTCTTAGGTTGGTTCCCCAGGAACAGACCCTAAGTTGAACAGTGGTATATAAGTAGCTTATTTAGGAAGTCCATCAGGTACCCTGAGTAGGAAATGGAAGAATCAGGATGAGAAAAGGGAATAAACTTAGCAATTTACAGGTGCAATCTCAGTCAGTAACCCTACAGACTGATTCTACAGGGAATCTTAGGCACAAGTTATCTTTTATAGTTAACCCTGTGTGAAGAAAGGGAGCTGTGCAGTGGTAAGCAACTGCTGAGGGCTGCAAACTTCCTGATATTACATGGAAGATCACAAATGGTAGATCCCATGCTATTTTATTAGAAAAATGTTCAAAATCTCTAGCAATCAGGAAAATGCAAATTAAAAGTACACTGAATTTTTTTCACTTTAGTCAGAAGGGCATTGATCAAGAATACAGATAATAATAAAGGCTGGTGAAGATGTGGGGAAAAAGATACATTCATACATTTTTGGGACTGCAAATCAGTACAATCACTTTGGAAAGCAGTATGGAGATTCCTCAGAAGATTAGATTAGTAATGGAACCACATACAACCCAGCTATACCACTCCTTGGTATATCCAAAAGAACTAAAATTGGCATACAATAGTGATACAGACACACAGTTTACAGCACAGCAATTAATAATAGGCAAGTTATGGAACCAGCCCAGGTGTCCATCGGTAGATGAATAGATGAAGAAAATGTGGTATATATATATACACAATGGGGTTTTACTCAGCCATAAGGAAGATTGAAATTATGGCATTTCCTGGTAAATGGATGGAAGTGGAGACTATCATGCTAAGTGAATTAAGCTGGACACAGAAAGTCAAGGTCAAATGTTTTCTCTCATCCGTGTAAGCTAGACCAAAATAAGGTGGTGGTGGGGGGGGAGAATGGGGGGGGGGGGGGGAATCCCATGAAAATAGAGGGGAAATCAGTGGATTAGTGCAAGGGAAGAGAGAGAGACAGAGAGAGAGAGCGGGGGAGAGACAGAGAGACAGGGAGAGAAAGATAGTGAATTTATATATATATATATATTACAACCCTCATCACCACCTCACTTCCAGTCTCTGTTAACCTGTTCTACTTTCTACTTCTTTAAGTTCAACTTTTTAGATTTGACATGTAAGTGAGATCATGTGGTATTTGTCTTTCTGTGCCTGGCTTAACAAAATATCCTCCAGGATCATCCATGTTGTCACAATGACAAGATTCCCTTCTTTTCTTGGGGACAAGTAGTATTCCATTACATATATGTACCATATTTTCTTTATCCATCCATTTACCATTGGACACTTTGGTTGATTATGCCATATTTTGGTTATTGTGAATCATGCTGCAATGAATCTAGGAGTATAGATTTCTTCACAACATACTGATTTTAGCTCTTTTGGATATATAACCAGAAGTGAGATTGCTGAACCATATGATAATTCCATCTTTGGTTTTCTTGAGGGACCTTCATACTACTCTCCACAATAATTGCACTGGACTGTTGGTATACATATATACCAACAGTGCGTAAGTGTTCCTTTTCTCCTTCTCTCTGTAAACATTGTTATCTTTTGTCGTTTCTTTTCTTTTTCTTTTTTTGTAAATAACTATCCTAACAGAAGTGAGGTCTAAAAATCTAATTCTAAATGCCCTTCTAAATCTAAGAAAGCATATATGGAAGATCTTTCTAATGTTTTATGGTCAGTAAAAGGTTTCATTGTTTACCCACTGGAGCTCACAATTTATTATTGTAGAGAGGACATGAGAAGCAGAGAAAGGTAATGTTAGAGAGAAAAATTGGCATTCTCTTTGATCCTTAGAAAACACCATCCATTGTCTGAGACTTCCTCACACTTGATATTTGCATCTCAAAATCAATGTCATCAGTGCCTTTGCTACAGCTTTACCCAGTAATCTGGCTTCCCTGGAAATGATGGATTTTCTGTGCCCTCTGGGACTCACAAAAAAGGTGCTAGTTTTTATTCATGTATCTTACAAAGCACTAGAAATATCCAGATGCATTAAAAAGAGAAAGCTAAACCACAGTGAGGGGGAATAGAAGTTCAGAGGATAGACAAAAGGGAATGAAGGGAAATGGGGGGAGAATAAATAAGGCAGTGGAATGAATTGGACATAACTTTCCTATATACACATATGAATACACTACAACAAAATCCACCATGGTGTACGTCCACAAGACTGGGGCCTTCATTAGAATATGATATATTCCATGCTTGTATAATTTTAACAAATTGAACTATACGGTCATGTGTAACTTAAAAAAACCCAATAAAAAATGAAACAAAATATTAAAAAATCCTATGAACACCTATGGGTAAATTGGCCACTTTTTCAGAATAAAAAGAAAATAAGCTAGTTGATATTTTTAAAAATATTTAAGCATATATATGTGTCTTTGGTCACTCCTTTCAGTGAGATTTTCAAAGGAATTTTGACTTTGAACAAACTTGGTGAACATATTTAATTATGATCTAAAATACCCTTTGGCTGCCTTACAGGGGATGGAAATGGCAATAGAAAGTATTAATAGGACAGCTGAAAATTTGAGAAGTCAACATTTAAATTTTACTTCATTGTTCATAGAGTTGAGTGAAATTGGAAAAAGAGAGCAGTTGACTATCACGTCCCAAAGAACATGTGGTATTAGTCTGGTGATAATCTCATGAGCCTTATTAAAGAAAGATTATATGAGTGTGCATGGAAAGTTTTGGCTTGATTTGATTGTCTCTACTTAGCTCAGTCATAATTACATCCTCACAAGATTCTAGATGCTGCAACGCCTATCAGTTGACCAACTGCACATAGATTACATACAGACATATTTGTCTTGCAAAGTTCGTCACAATTTTTTTTTTTATTTTTCAAAAACCTCTTTTAATTGTTTCCAAACACCAACATCATGTATTGAAGGCTACTAGTATACTAATTTGAAGATGGACTCATAAAAAGTCAGATGTATTTCTATGTTAAGCTCTCAAACTTTTCCATAAGGTTTATAGCTTCAAGTATTGTTTAGTAAAACAAACAAATATTGCTAATATTTCTAACTTCAAATTTCATTTTTACACTCCAATGTGTTAGGTATGAAATTCTGTCAATCCTACCAAACAACCATGGCCAAGAGTGGAGGTGACTTAGTCAAAAGCACATAGGGTATTTTGCCCCCAGATGGTGGTGGGGTCAGAAGGTCACCAGCTTGGGAATGGGGAGCTTTGGCTATGGCTTTTACTAGGGTGTGAGAACACATGACTGTTTAACCTCTGGATATCTGTTTCCTCAATTCCAAGATGAAGAGTTTAGATTTAGACAACTTTTGAAGTTTCTTCCAACGCTGACGTTTGCCTCCTTCTCTGTTCCTCCATTCAGACAGGCTGGAGACAGGTCAGGATAACGTCACTGTCTCCTCTCTTGCTCAACTGATTTATCTCACACTTGTCTGGTCATTCCTTTTCTAATCTTAGGAAATCCTAGCTGGTGTCCTGAATAGCTGGAATCTCTAAAGGAAGGCATTGGACTTTCTTCTACTCAGTCAAGCTGTTTGTTTCCTCCACCAATACCATAAAATCATATTTCTGATTCCACTCCAGGATTTTTGCTTTGACTTCCAGGCAATGAAGAGAATTGTTCCCAGGGCACAAGCAAAGTTTCTTTGGCCACTTTCAAGCAGTGTGGTCCTGGTAAGGGACAGGAAGGGACTGACAAGTTGATCTCTGGAGGACATGAGCTTTTCTACCACCAGCAGATGGATCCTACTGAGGACTCTGTCAAAGGCTCTCCACTGGTACACTCTTGCCTTTGAAAACAGGGACATTCTTGTTTTCTAAGTAATAACTCTTTCTCTTTTGGACTACAGGGCTTGTTTAAACAGTGCGATATTGTGTTCACAATAATTACATGTTCTTTTAGGGTTTTCCCCCAATATCTTCGGTTCTGTGTTTTTGTTGGAACCATCTTTAAGTTCTTATGAAAGGAATTATGCATCTTGCAGAGGAAGGGAAGGGAGGAGAAGAGGAGAAAATGAACCACTTCCACTTCACTCCCAGGTCTTCTTCTTACTTTGTGTGTGTGTGTCTATGTATATACACATGCACACACATGTGTATATACATAGACACATACATACACATATATGATGTATATATGACATATTGGTGGGGTGTATGAAAAGGATAGTCCTTCTTAAAGATCATAAAAACACATTTGTGTCCAAAAAGCCACATATAGTCAGAAGTTGGAGTATGCTCTGAGAATCCTGACTTTTACAGCCTTGGCTTTGACTCTAGGCATTCTTCCCTTGGAGACAGGCATTTGAAAACTGTTTTGAGTTGGTCAGTCCTGAGAAAACAATACAGTTGCTCAGCACATATTCCCTGCTCACTGTCTAGGTTGAGTACTTAGTAAGGTCAAAAAATAATTAAGTGAAATAAAATAATTTTGTTTCATTTATCCCACACTAAAGTGATATTGAAGAGATTTAGAGGAAGATATCTTTCATATCTTGTGATTTCTCAACCTAGGCATTGCTGATGTTTTGTGTTGAATAGTTCTTTGGTGTGTGTGTGTGTGTGTGTGTGTGTGCGTGCGTGTGCTTGTGATCCTTGTGCACTGAAGGCTATTTAGCAGCCTCCCTGGATTTTACCCACTAGATGTCAACAGAATTTTTCACCCTCCAATTGTGATAATCCAAAATGTCTCCAGATATTGACAAATATCCATTAGGTGACGTGATTTTCCTTGGTTGAAACTGCTTCACTATCTTAGAGGAATCTTGGTGTTATACTATTCTATCACATTTGATGGAGCTGAGAATGGTTCCTGTTATGTGGAAGCCATTTGATCTACCCCAGCTCAATCTGATGTAAGCCAATTTCAGCAAAAATATACCTGTCAAGGGAACAAATGTAAAATGACTAACTTACCAAATTTACCATATTTACTGAATTCACAAAGAGTTATTTTAAGGAATAGTCTTTCTGAACATGTTAAGTGAATTTTCAAGATTATATCCATATGGATACATATATATATGTCCATATGTATATCAATATCCATAAAATATTTATGCTCAAATTATTTGAATGTATTTAAATAATAATACCCTTAAACATGATTTTGGAAAGCAGTAAAGCTGTTAAACATAGAAAGCTTTTTCCAGTGAATTTGCTTTCAGAGTAGCAATGTAGGGTCCTACCATGTTTGCTCTCTTGGTTCCCCAAGTGTCTGTCCTTGGAGGGGACCCCAGGTACCAGAAAGGTATCTCAGTAGGCCTGTTAAGAAGATGTACCTCTTAAGAAGGATAAGGTAACAGATATGTTGGTGTCATTTTTTTCGAGGCAAAGAAAACTGAAGATGTTATCTTTTCTCATGTTTTATGCATGCATTGACAAAGCAAGCACATGTATCAGAAACATTTTTGAGTAATCATTCTTCCCACACCTACATTAAAGTAATAACTTTAAGATAAAGTAACAGATACTATCTTCTTAGGTGGAATTTCCCTTGCCTAGTTTCCTTCATTGACATATTCTTTATAATTTGCCCATATTAGTTATAAGAATAGCATGTATTTAGATTTAGCAGGTGCATAAATGCTATGGTACATATTGCATTCCAGTTAATATATGGACATTTTATTTGGGAAGTTTGTAGGGTCAGGAGAAATATAGTTGAAAATATGTAGAAAGGAAAAGAAAAATATTCTAGGAATTTTCTTGTCCTGAAATACTTCTAAAGTTCCACCATTAGATTGATTCCTTTGTACTAAGATTGAGAGGAGAACATAGGAGAAATCATGGTTTCTGAAAAGATAAAACATCACTTCTGAGAAGAATTTTGGGGATGCCACTAAAATGTCAGTACATTTTAAATTAAAGCAAGGCTTATGGTAATTAGATTATAGTTGCCCACCTTATCCATAGCTTTGCTTTGTTCAATTTCAGTTATCTGTGGTTGATCATATTTCAAAAATATTAAAAGGAAAAATTTCAGAAATAAGCAATTTACAAGTTTTAAATTGTACACTCTTCTTGCATCATCTGACTCTATCCAGTGCAGGATGTAATCCATTACTTTGTCTAGCATATCCACATTGCATACTCTACCTGCCCATCAATAACTTGGAAGTGATTGAATGTTGTGGTATGGCCATGCTTGTATTCAAGAAATCTTTATTTTATTTAGTCCAAAAACTACTGTAGTAATGCTGATAATTTGCATATGACAAAAGCAAGTTGGAAAATGCTTTTTCAAAAAAATGAAGAGTACAAGATTTTAAGAAAGAAACCACAATCACATCATTTTTATTATTATAGAGTACTCCTACAATTATTTTATTATATTGTTATTGTTATTAACCTCTTATGTTGTCTAATTTTATAAATTATATCAAATCTTATAAAGTAAACTATCATGGGCATGTACATATAAGGAAAAACATAGTACATATAGGGTTTGGTACTATCTGCAGTTTCAGGCACCACCGAAGGTCTTCAGAGCACCTTCACAGATAAATGAGGACTACTTTAAATGATGGAGCATACATGGTAGGTCCATATGAGCAGAGATTGGTGCAAAATCCTAGAAGCATGAAGCCAGTCCAAAAGATTTCTAGGTAGGTTACAGGAATCAAATATCAGCCAGTAGATAAGAGCAGGAGAGGTGGGAAGAGAGGGGATGCTTCAAGAGGAAGACTATGGATAGATGCAGGTCAAATCTTTCCTCATAGTTTTTTATTTTTCCATTTTCAATCAGGATTAGCCTGGTTGGCAAAACTTAGGGCAGCTGTTTTTGATGGTTGGAAGTTTGTTGATTTTATCACTCACCACATGTTACAGGGTTAAAAGTGCCACACCAAATACACTGTCACTTTACCATCCATACCAGATACAACTAATTTATCATGGTACTTTTTCTGGATAAGCTTAGACTTGGCTTTAGAATCCTCTTCATCGAAGTACGTTTAGCAGCCACTACCAAATGACCACAATTGGCACATGAGTTTAAAAAACTCACTTATCAACTCTGATGATTGGAGGCCAAGACCTATATGTGGTATTACTGATAAGTTATCCTCTAAGGATAACTCTGGTTAATAGTATTCGCAAAATTTCTGTCCAACTAAGATCCTTTTCATTTTAGTGCCACTTTTTGGCACATACTTTGGAGTATACTTGGCTGGAGATTAACCAGCTTGGAAACACTTCCCTAATATAGCACATCACATTATTTTTTCACAGCACTTCAGAAATCTTAAATCTTTTATGTGAATGTGGAGAACTTTAAATACTTGTTCATGTAATTTGCTCCAACTTATCATCACTGATGATAAATGGTATTCAGAAAGTATACTTCTATACAACTCAGTCCTCATTTTAATGAGAGATTCTGCTATTTTTTCCTTAGGGGGAAGTCAGGAAGTCTACTCTCTGTGGCAAGATGTAGAATCCAATGCCACATGATTATTCTTGTGCAACTTCAGCGGTGGTCTACCTTGCTAGGCTACTTCATTATGTTTGGATTTCCAAAGGATAGTTTTTAGGAATTTGGAAGAATATCCCTTAGCTTCATTTACATTGAAATCTTCCTTTCAGAATAAAATTTATGACCTCATTAGAGTAACAATAGACTAGTCATCATCTCCTAATTTAGGGACCATCAAATTAGTTTTGTGTAGTCTGCATGAAAAATTAATATTTCATTAGGGTAGATTCCATTATCATTGTTATGTTATTAGCCTATATTAAGCTCACCACCAACTAATATCTTCTGCTTTCTCATAGGAATTGCTCTTAAGCTACATTGCTTCTTTCTTGAACATGTACAATTGTTTTTATTTTTATCCTAAGTACTGTTTACTTCATTCTCATAAAACTTCATGTCTTATTTTCACAAGAGAGAATGTTTTGAATTCCTGCTCTGTTGATGTAGATCTCCAAAATATTGGTTTCTAAAGATTTTATAAGCATGCTTTTGTCTTCATGCAAATCACTGAAACATGTAGGATAGAGCAAGGCCAAACAAAATCCTGAAGCACATTATCTTTGCAGTCAGGCACAAATCCCCCTAACTCTGCCAACACCTAGTTTACATTTCTTCACTTTATCCATAAGCTTCTTTTGAAAGTTTTTTTCAAATGCTTTAAGATATTCTCTTTTATCTGAAAATTTTGTTCTTCAAAACTGTAAATGAAAATAATTTAGAGAAACTTCAGCTTAGAACGGGGCCATTTCGCTGTTACGATGGGGCAAAACATGCTAAGCCTCTTCATAAGACAGATAAAGTGGTCAATGTAACTGAGTCTGAATGGGAGATGGAGAGGCAGGAAATAGTGACAAAAGAGGGGAAGCCACTGACACAGGCCAAACAATAGGTCATGAAAGCCCCAACTAAGGTGTGTGGAGTAAAAGTGGAAAAGGTGAAAGAAATATTATTAAAAGGAAAAATCAGTAGAACTTTTTTTTTTTTTTCTTTTCACTTTAAGGGGGAATCCAGAATGACTCAAAAAGAGGAATTTTGGATGGGCACCTAAGATTCTAATATGCATAGGGTGTGAAAAGTAGTAATGTGAGTTATTTCCAGTGAAATTTTTATAACATCATATCTCAGGTAGCATTTAACATAGAACAAGGGACAGTATTATCAACGTCAATTCCACTTGAAGTAGAAAGTACAGAGAAATGAAGAATTTTTTCATTTATGATGGATCACTTCATAACTGGCCTCCGCCTTCCCCCAGGGCCTTCATCCCAGCTCTCCAGAAGGTTGAAACAAGTGAGTCTTCAACTGAAAATGTGTGATGATTGAATGCCGGGCAAGATGTTAGATATGTAAAGAATATTGAAATCATACTGGGGAAAAACCCCAGAGGCCTTGTAGTTGAGCTAGGAGAAGTAGAAAAGGACTGAAATAAAGATTAATTGGTCAGTGAGGAAGGAGAAACAAAATAGAAAGCAAAGGAAACCAAGTCAATGTTTTATGGTGGAAGAGACTGATCAGATATGTAAAATGTTCCTCAAATGAGGCATTAGGATTTGTGAGGAGTGATATTTGTTAGGAGTGACATTAATGATAGCTTTGTAGATAGGTGATAACAGATTTGGAAGCATAAATAATGTTAGGAACAAAGTGGTTTGTGAAAACCAGATGAGATCTGGGTGGATCCACAGGAGGGATCCACAGATGCATTGAGCTGCTTATGCATCTGATGGGAAAGACCTGAGAAATATTGCAAGTTAGAAAAAAAGAGTCTGACTCGGAGAGGGATTCTGACAAGGGAAAGGGTCCCTGCAGTTTTAATTGCATGGAAAAGGCATTTGCAGAGCTGAAAAGAGCTGGGATTGAAAGGACCAGATGAAATCTTATCTTTAAGATAGAGAAGGAAGTTTTTTCTCTGAGACTAAGTGAAGGATAAAAGTGAAAGTGAGGATAATTGAGCCAGATGACATCAGAGCTCTTTCAGTTCATTCTCAGCACTTCTCAAGAGTATTTCCATCGAGTGGAACTACTTTGCAATGTTCACTTGCTCATCTCTGTGTTATCTCTGTTTAGGACTTTGCTAGTTCGTTCTGTGTCTGATGATCAGCACCTTTAGTACCCTTTCCTATGAATCTCTAAAAACCCTACTGCAAACAGGTATGAACAAGGAGCATATGCAGGGTCCCATTTGCTTAGTCTTATTTACTGTAGGATTCTAAACATGTAGCACTGGGAAGGTTTCCTGACTCCAAATATTTGTTCCATCAGTTTAAGAGAGAATCCAATCTCACTTTTAAGAGTTTATGTTTTGTTTTCCCGAGTGTCTTTTAAAAGTACAAAAGTTTTGACTTTTGAAAGCTTCCTAGCAGATCTTTTATTTTAGTAAATACTTACATAGTATTACATTTCTCTTAGAATCTTTTCTTCCTTTCTTAGTTCTTTTTCTTCTATCTACTCCCTTCTTTCTTTCCTCTGCCCCTGCCTTTCCTCCTTCCTTTGCACCTTCTTTCCTTTTTCTTCCATACATAATGAGCCTTTATGATGTGTCAGATACTCTGTGAAGCTTCAGGTACTAGGATGACTATCACCACTCAAATAATCTCATAGTAGAAAGAGGCAGCTGGGCATCAGTCCAAGGATACAATAGGGAAATAAATATATGACAGAGCTCAGAGCTGTGTTGGTCAGTGCGTTTAAGCCCCGGAGTTTCACTGGAGTGTAAGAAGGAAGGGTGATACTATTTGGAACATGCAACTCTAGATAAAGAGGGGTGCCTGCGAGAAAGATCCTAGCTGCTAACCCTGGTAATCAAAGGGTCATGAGGTACGAGAACATGAGAGCCACAGAGGATGCTTAGGTCTGTCATGAACACCAGAACTTTGGGTACCAGGAAGGCAGACCATAAACCACAATGCCTGAATCTTGAGCTTGCGTGTTTTTGTTGCCTACCAATGAGCAATCAGCACACATGACTATGTGAATACAACTCAGGGTTAGAATAAAAATGTTTCCATAAATTATGTCTCTGTTTTCAAACAATAGTATCATAAATTGGCCAAGTTGATTTTGGAAGCCAGAATAGCCCACATAAATCAGTTTTATCTGGGCGGTTTAGATCTAATCTCAATTAATATTGAACTTCAAATGGGATGTTGTCTTTCCTCCAGTGGTTATTCCAATAAATATGGATCATTTATATTTTGACTCATCCTTAAGGCTTTCACTGTTAAGACCCTGGAATTATTGTCAATGGCAAAACACAAAAGGGGAAAGGGAAGGAGGGGACTGGGAAAATGAACTTAAATCCAACATTTTCTCACTAAACACTTCCTTTCTGTTCAATTTTATTATTTTCACAGAACTATTAAATGTCGTGTTTGGAATAAATGTCATTAAAATCCAGGGGCAAATTAGAAAAATAACATCTGAATTTAATAAGAAAATATCTGCTTAGAACTTCAGAGGCTGATGGAAAGAGAATTCTCTGTACCACCCCCTTCCCCATGTTCCCAACTTGTCTGCTCTCAACCCTTTTTTTCTCTCAACAAAAAACATCTACTGACAATGATTTTGACCAATGAAAGACAACCATCTTTACTGGCCTAGGATTTTATTAGCTGCTCAAGTTATGAAGAAAGAATGCTTTGTTTTTCCAAAAATGTCCTCCTTAGGACATGATGTAAACCATCTCTCGATTCAGTGACTTGAGAAATTGCACATGATATTTAGCAGTTGCATTCTTTCTAAATGTCAGCAATGTGCCCGCCAATACTCAGATTTTAGAAATGGAACACTCTTATTTTAGACACTTTTTAAAGGAAAAATCTTTGTCCCAAACCCACTTTAACCTACTGTGAGAAATGATTTTAGATTATTTTGAAGGAATTACTGAAATGTTCAGATAGCTTGAAGAGTGATAAAAGTTGATGGCCCTTTGGAAATGTTGATATGAGTGAGCCACACATTGCTATGGGTTTAAAACTACAGTACTTTATTTTCTGTTACATCATAGCTTGATCTACAACTTCATTTTTAAAATAATTCTCCTGAATTGTTTTAATTTCTCTTTCAGATCAGGGATTGCCAAACCAACCTTTGGGGAAGTAGGGAAAAGGGACAAATGTTTATCAGCAGCATCACCCATTAGACTACAGTCAATGCCATATAAGATAAAAGAGGCAAATTAGAAAAATATCATTGAGGTTTATTAAGAAAATGTCTGCTTAGAACTGTAGGAGCTGGTGGTAAGAGGATTCTCTGTATTACCATCCCCTCTATGTACTGCTAACTTACACCAACCTTTCTCCTTAATTTTCCACTGAAATCTAACAACATTGTTCTTAACCAATGAAAAACAACTGTCTCAGGTTCTGTGAGAATCTAGTAATCAAGAGGGACTCCCATCTGAGAATTCCTGGTGCAGGAGGGCATGCATATGGTTTGAAAATCGATTTTCTGTACCACAGCCCCCACACCAGTAGCTCCTCAGATAGTTGAGAATCACTGCTGTACAGATATTTTTACAGAATTATGATTTTCTAGTTAATCATGGGTCTGCATATAAAGGGTTGTGCAAGAGACATGAGCATCTCTATAAAATTGTTACTGAAAGTCTTTTGCACTGTAGCTCAATGTTTCTTAAGACTCACTTAAATATGTTGCTATTAGGTCACAGCTCAAAGAAAATTTGTTATTATGGTTTGGATATGAAGGATGCCCAAGGAAGTTCATGTGTGAAATATAATTTTCAGAGATGAAACGATTAGATTTTTAGAGCTGTAACCTAATCAGTGAATTAATCCATTTGATGGGCTAATAACTTAAACGGATTAATTGGTAGTAACATTAGGCAGGTAAGGTATGGCTGGAGGAAGTAGGTTACTGGGGTGTACTCTTCCGGGTACATTATCTTGCTCCTTGCACTCAAGCTCTCTCTGCTTCCTGGCTGTCATGAACTGAGCAGCTTTCCTTCACCACACTCTTTTGCCATGATGGCCTCACTTTGGGCCTATAGCTACAGAGTTGGCTGACCATGGGCTGAACCTCTGAAACGTTGAGCCAAAATAAACTTTTCCTCCTCTAAGTTGTTTTTTCAGGTATATTGGACACAGTGATGCAAACTAAAACATTTGTCTTTCTGAGTTAAAAGAAACATAAAAAACTTAAGTCAGACATTAAATAAAGAATACTGTAAATGTAACGAATACTCCTGCAGAAATGTGCAAGGCACTGCTCCTGATCAAATGCAGGGCACTAGATGCCAATGTCACTATTGACATTTTGTGCCTGATAATTATGTCGTGGAAGGCTGTCCTGTGCATTGTAGGATAATTAGGGGCATCCCTGGTCTATGCTCATGGATAATGCTGCAGCACTCAGCTGTGAAAAACAAAAGCATCTTCTGACATTGTCAGATATTCCTTGGGGTGCAAAATTATCCTTACTTAAGAATTCCTGGTGAACTCTAGTCTAAGTGGGTTGGTATGAGTTTAGTGAGGAAACATTTACCTATAAATAGGTCATTTGGATTTGAGAGCTGAAGGATGAATCAAAATTGGTAGGAATTAGTGTTGTGGAAGGAGGGTGGGACAAGCCTTCCGGAGACAGAGGAGGGGGTCTCAGTGTTCTAGAAAGAAAGTCCAATACCTCCAAGGCTCTGAAGAGGGAATAAACCTGGGATATTCCAGGAACTCAGAGAAGGTCATTATGGATTAGTACATAGAATGGGCTAAGAGTGGCTACTCCCAGGTTTGAAAGGTTGTACCTATCTTTCTGGGTTACATAGACCACATTCAAAACCAACAGCAGTTGGAAACACTGAATCACTTTTAGCAGGAAAATGAGTACATTCTGATTTCAACCAAGATAATGACAGGAATTAGGATGAAATAGAAGACTAGACTAATAATATTTTCAGGAATAAGGGTCACCCATGGCAGGTTTGTTGATGACAGTGGTAAGCATATTGGGGGGTCTGACTAATTGGCTAATGGCACAAGTCTCAGGAGCAAAATATGTGTACTGATCTCAGAAGACAGTTGCAGGTTATACCAGCTATCTCTCTAACCTTGAATCCCTGGAAGAGGGGAGGTGAGAGTGATGCAGAAGGTATACCCTCCACTGGAGAGGATCATAGGGAGTTGTCTCTTAGGAGACAAGGAAAAAGAGTTAGCATCCATTAAACAGGCTGAGAGCATAAGGAGTGATTTTCCTAATAAAACTCCTGTGCATACTGTTGAAAGCAGGGAAAGGAGGAGTAGAGTCTGTGGCTAGAGGAAGAAGAGGTACAGATGACTATAGGCCCATAGCCTGGTACATTGTAGGTATGTGGCGATGCCTTCCTGTTAGGCAATGAACAGGGAGGCAAGCTGAGAGCGTGCTATACGGGGGGCTAGTTCTGAGTCTCTTGGATCAGGGAAATAAATGTTTTTTGAATGTAACAAAGAGACCTGGAGATTTTGGTACCATGAAGTAAATCTTCCCAAACCCCAATTTTATATTGCCACTCTTCTTCTCCCCTATTCTTCCAGAAACGTGACCAACAAGCAAGATCTCTACAGCCTCTCCCTCAAAACTCGTGTTACACTTTTCCTCCACCTGAGCTTTGCTTTGTGTAGCTTGGTCTTACTGTTCTCTTTCCTTGTTCTCTCCCCTCCATCCATGCCCCAGATCTTTTTTTTTCCCCTCAAATCCTACCCATTTTTAAAAGCCTCATTCATATCCTGCCTCTTCCTTGGCACCTTCCCAGACCACAGTGTGCACAAATTTTGCCTGCTCTTCTAATTGGTCTTAATTAAAAACTTCCTTTGGGCTTCTTTTGTACTGATGTCTTATATATTGTTAAATTTTCATGGGTAAAAATTTGTTTCTAAAATTAAATTGCAGTTTTTGCATCCTGGAGTGATGTTGCTAGTTGGGGTGCAGTGGCCCAGTCACCAAGGTGGAGGCAGAACTCACTGCTGATGAGTGATAGAAAACTTGATAAGATGTCAAGAAATCCAAAATGGCAGTGGATGAAGCCCTAGGCAGTATCTTGCAGTAGATCACTGCACTTAAGTTTTGGTTGGGTAATAGGTGTTTTGAATTATGTTCTGGAATCTAATGGTACACTATTTTTAATATAGGCCTGAATTATGTATTCAAGTGCTTCATTGATACAATTAAATAACATTCTTGATTCACATGGCAAAATGAATAAAAAAATAAAAATTAAATTTCAAATTTCTTATCTTGTGATGAGGGCCTTTGTCCTTCTTATCACACTCCAAAAGGCCTAAAATGAGACTCCACACACAAAAGTCCTTAACTATGTGTTAATAACTCATTAGCTACATATCACTTTTGATAGAGAAACAGAGAAGTCTTGGAATCAGCATTATGTGGTGTGTGGATGAAGGATCTGAGTCTACCTGTGCTTTCACTATTTTGCTCACCTTGCAGAGAATACCTGTCCTTGACAGATGACTCTGGGTTAGACACAGATTGGCAACTTCAAGTCCTCAGCTGTGGTTGCAAGGAGGCAAAAGCAGCTGTGTGCATGGATGGAGTGGTCAAGAATGCTGGGAATAACATGAGCCAATGAGACTATCCATGGGGGACTGTAAATACCTTGGGGCCTTGGGGAAAGAACAAGAGGGTGAGGGATGTCAAAAAGAAATGACCATTACTCGAATATTTACCCCAGGTTTGTGTTCTACAGTTTAAATAATTACCTGTTGCATTTTAGAGGGCATGAACAAACTTTCAGTTATCAGTGGACAGATTTTCCCTCTGTGGTCCCATTGAGGATTACACTTTTTCCCCAACTTTACATTTCTGGGTGGGTAGATGAAAGTAATGGGTATGAGAAAAAGACATATGGGTCTTAGAAAAGAATGAAAGAATGAAGACTGATGGTGTCTGAATATTTGTCTGACCATTTTAAACACTCTTAGGCAAAAATGTGGTTTAACTCTGTTTTGCAAAACGATTACATTTTTGCCAATCATCTTCCCCATTAGCACAGAGGAGGGTAGATCAGATGAGGCTGGGCACATTCAGGGTGGTATGGCCATAGACCAGAGGATGGTGGATCAGTTTTCCTACCTGGTCTTCTTTGCTCTTTGGCAATTGACAAATTTTCCATCTCCTTCTGGCTTGGGGGCAGGGGGAAGAAAGCTGTAAACCAGGCAAAGCAACACTTTAATGAGGGTCTGAGTAATGCCAAGCATGGTGGGAGGGTTATTTCATCGTCTTTCCATATCCTTCTACGATTCCGGCTCAGGTTCATTTTCACCTTTAAAAATAACATTCATGTGTTCTGAGTCCTCCAACAAGTCTGAAACTGACAACCCACTTGTTTTCATTCTGAGTTAGTAAGTTTTCCAGGTCTCATTCCCTCATTTGAGTTCTGGCGTCATAATAGAAATCTGACCCTATGATCAATTCAGAAATTACTACCAACTTGGAAGAGACTAATGTAGTGCATTAATTGTGCCTTTACTTTTGAGTGCTGTGACATCTTGGAGATTTGCTTACCCTGGATGAACTACTTGTCCTGGGTGAGCTAATTCCTAGAGATAGCAAACAACTCTCCTTCCAGCATGTCTTTCATATACGAATCAAACAATTCAAAGACCAAGCCCCAACTGCCTCCGTCATAGTACTCTCACAGCCCAGGTCACTATTCTCTGGCCCTAATTACTCCCAAACTCAGGAGAACCTCTCTACCCCAGAGCCTGCTGAAATTATTCAAACTAGCCAGTCCCAAGCCTGTTTCCCTCATTTAGTCTGTTCCTTTCCGCAGAAACCACAATATGGGTTTTCCCCCTACATTTCCTACCCATTCCTCTATCTCCTAACCTCCCTGGTGCTTTCTTTGCTTTTCTTTTTTTTATTTGTTCTAATTAGTTATCCAGTAGAATGGATTTTGACACATCATACATAAATGGAGTGTAACTTCTCATTCTTCTGGTTGTACATGACATAGAATCACACCAGCCATGTAGTAATATATGTACACAGGATAATAAGGTCTGATGCATTCTGCCTTTCTTCCTACCCCCATGCCCCCTACCTCCCTTCACTCCCTCTGCTAAATCCAAAATATCTCTATTTTTCCCTAGCACCCCCACCCTTATTGTGAATTAGCATCCACATATCAGAGAAAACATTTGGCCCAAATAAGCTGGAATTGGCTTATTTTGCTTAGCATGGTATTCTCCAGGTCCATCCATTTACCTGCAAATACCATAATTTCATTCTTCTTTAAAACTGAGTAATATTCCATTGTGTACATATGCCATATTTTCTTTATCCATTCATCTGTGGAAGGGCATCTATGTTAGCTCCATAGTTTGGCTATTGTGAATTGAGCTGCTATAAACATTGACGTGGATGTGTCACTAGAGTAAGCTGATTTTAAGTCCTTTGGGTATAAACCCAGGAGTGGGATAACTGGGTCAAATGGTGGTTCCATTCCAAGTTTTCTGAGGAATCTCCATACTGTTTTCCATAATGGTTGCGCCAGTTTGCATTCCCACCAGCAATGTATGAGTGTACCTTTTTCCCTACATCCTTGCCAACATTTATTGTTGCTTTTACTTTTTGGGGAGAGGGGTACCAGGGATTGAACTCAGGGACACTCGACCACAGAGGCACTTCCCTACCCTATTTTGTATTTTATGTAGCACCTTGCTTTTGCTGAGGCTGGGTTTGAACTCATGATCCTCTTGCCTCAGTCTCCCGAGCTGCTGAGATTACGGGCATGCACCACCATGCCTGGCACTTGTATTCTTGATAAATGCCATTTTGACTGGAGTGAGTGAGATGAAATCTTAGGGTAGTTTTGATTTGCATTTCTCTAATTACTAGAGATGTTGGACACTTTTTCATATGTTTGTTGATCGATTGTATTTCTTCTCTGTGAAATGTCTGTTCAGTTCCTTAGCCCATTTATTGATTGGGTTATTTATTTTTTTGGTATTTAGTTTTTTTTAGTTCCTTATACATCCTGGAGATTAATGCTCTATCTGAGGTGTGTGTGTTAAAGATTTTCTCCCATTTTGTAGGCTCTCTCTTCACATTACTGATTGCTTCCTTTGCTGAGAAGAAGCTGGTGCTTTCTTTTGTGGCCCCTGTGGTGTGGCATGCCCCTTGCTCTTGGAATTTGTAGCTCTCTTTTCCATGGCAACTACTGTCACATGATCTAATATCATCACACTACCTGAATAATAAAACCTATGTTTTAAAAACATAGTTATGATATTAATCTGAGCTGTGTCAAAACCTCATAAAGATATCACCAACAATATTGTAATTGCAGAAAAGACTTGGGCAGCCTGCTGCATGGTGGAAAAGAGTCAAGAGGCAAGGCAGTGGCAGAAAAAGAATTTTATTATGATGAGCAAGCTGATCAGAAGATGGCAGCCTACCTGGGCTTGGTGGTGGTGCACACACACCTGTAATCCAGTTACTCAGGAGGCAGAGGCAGGACAGTTGCAGCTTCAAGGCCAGCCTGGACAACTTAGCAAGACCCTGTTTCAAAATTAAAGAAAAAATTTTAAAGTCTGGAGGATGCAGCTCAGTGCTAAAACATGCAGTACTACCAAAAACAAAACAAAATAAAACAAAAAGCAAAAAAAGGAAGAGAGCAGCTTAGAGGGCTGTTTTACATAGGAGGTGGGGAATCACACATCACAATGGGGAATCACACATCACAGTGGGTGCCTTGTCACAGGTGAAGATTTGTGGCCAAATGATGCACATCTCATCTTAACTGCCCAGTCATGAGCTGTTTCTCAGTTTTGCAAATATCAAAAATAATGATCATCACTTCCTCAGGCTATCTTTTTCATGGATTAGTTTGCCTGTGTGCTGTTCTGGATGCATTACACAATGGACATGCTAAAGGACATAGTGGCACTGAGGTCCTCTTGCTGATCACAGAACTCACAGAAAGAAAGAAAACATAGTGCACATGATTATTATTATAAGGTAAAAACCTGCAAGAGTGGCACCTGTCAGGCAGACGCAACCAAGTCTGCAGCTGTCACAGCCGTGCCTTGTCTGCACCATGCTCCCCTGTCTGCTTGCCAAGGCAGGCAGCAGGCAGGCACTGGGTTTACCCTGCAGTCCACCCTTGCCTCAGGATGCCTATCAGTCCACTGGCCGTCCTGGTGGGCTCCCTCCCTGGCGGTCTGGCGCAGGACACAGCTGCAGGAAAGGCAAGGGGGGATGACAGCCCCCTGCCCCTTCCCTGCCGCTAGCCAGCCATTGGGCCATTTGTCAGCCTGTCCTTACCAGCCATTGGCTGATTTCTAGTCCACCAAAATTCAACTTTCAACAATTGGCTGTATCGTCGTTTTGCCCACGAAGTTCCAGAGCTTAAAAGAGGCTCCCCAGCCATGTTTTCTCTCTTTTTCTTCAGGACAGACACTGTTCATCTGCCTAATAAAATTTCTTGCATGAATTCCAGTGTCTGGAGTGTTTTTTCTGGGCATTTTTTTCAATTTTCAATTATGAAAGACATGTCAAGTGAAGTTAAATGGGAGTTAGGCATACAATCTGGCCTCAAGGTTCAGCTTTGACATCAGTTGACCTCATTGTGGATTGTAATAATCTTTCCTAGACCATTAATATTCATAGTTACAAACTTCCACTGTGTACATCACAGAGAACCTGGATGAATGTTTATAATTCACATCAAATTTAGGATGCCATATAGATCATTTTACAAGTTCTTTGTAAGTACGTTATGAGGTCTTTGAGGGAGGGGGCAAGGAATAAGCTTTTATTTATTTATTTTTTTCATACCAAAGGATCATGATAACTTCTTCGGTATTTCTGATAAGGGAGTGAAACTAAGTGCATACTTTGGGCCAAATTGCACTCTTACTTTCCACTTAAATAGCCAGTTTTCAATTTAGTGTGCAGCTTTGAAAGAAAAAGACATAAAGTATTAAGAGTATAGAGAGAGAGACTTATGCATCAAAGAGAGAAACCAGTTCAACCCTGTGGTCACTTAGATCACTGTAAAACCATAATCTGCCCTTCGGTTTAGTCAGTCATGGTAGGAACCTTGTAGTCCCTGAGATAAGTTTCCTTTTCAATGTCTTCCCTTGCATTATTCTATGTACAGCCTTATGTTCTCTATCTGTGACTAAGAAAGGGAGGCCACATTGACTCTTAGTCCCTGCTCCTATAAGACAGCATAACTTTTTCAAATATACCCCCTTATTTGTCTCCAAGGGTTATCTCTCACCAAATTAGTATGTCAGCAATAGCTGTATATTATCATGGGATATTATTGTTTTCCTCATGGCTTCTAACAGCCCCTGTCTGTTGTCCTCAAAAATTCATAGAAAAGGCTCATGACTAGCTCAACTGAGAGTGCCCATGATCAGAATTCCTGTGGGGTTGCCAATGCAGTCATGCCTGGATGTTTCCATGGCTGCCAACCCTCAGGTGGTTGCACTGAGGGATGGAATGTCAGCTCATCCTGCTTCTGTACCGCACTTCCATGGGTCCCAGAGTTTCAATGTCTTTCATGAAGAGTTTGGCCGTTTAGGGTATCATCAGTCTAATTACTGAGGTTCATACTCAGTTTAAGAAACCACTCATGACTCCATCCCTCTCTCCCCAGCCTTAACCCATTCTTCTTTCTACCAAGCACTCTAATTTACTCTAGACACAGCACTCTACTCACAAAGCAGTTTTTAAGATATTGGAGCCATGGTCTCTCCACATTTCTATTTGACCAGGGAGTCTTTGCTTCACCTTTCTATAAGGTCTTTTAGGGCGGTTTTCCCAAAAATAAAGGAAGATCTGATCCAAAGA
Source organism: Glaucomys volans (assembly GCA_020662805.1). Taxonomy (NCBI): domain Eukaryota; kingdom Metazoa; phylum Chordata; class Mammalia; order Rodentia; family Sciuridae; genus Glaucomys; species Glaucomys volans. The sequence continues at coordinate 75,685 of JAJEJO010000592.1, read as the reverse complement.
TGAATTCGAGCACCCACTCACCACTTGTACTGAGAAGACAGTTTATTGCTATAAAATTATAATTTTCCTTCTATTCTCTCCATCAAATTTTAAGAGTGCTTAGTGTTCATTTCAAGCTTAAGGCCAAGGATGTCTTTATTTCCAGTTGTTTTTGAAATAAGGAAGCTTCCATGAATGCTGCAGTTTGTAACTTCGTCTGCACATTAGAATCATTGTAGGAAATAGGGTTTAAAATATCATGATACCTCTCATTTCCCTCTCCATAATCTAAAGTTCCTTGATTCTTCTCTCACCCCCACCCCCCAACCCAATTATATATATTCATCCACTTATCAGGGATTTTTGGGATTGGTTTATTTCACTTAGCATGACATTCTCCAGTGGGGAAGGCGGTGGGGGTATAAAAATGGTAGAATGAGATAGACATCATTACCCTATGTACATGTATGACTACATGAGTGGCATGAATCTACATCATGCACAACCATAGAAATGAAAAGTTGTATCCCATTTGTGTACAATGAATAAAAATGAAGTCTGTAAAAATAAAATAAATAAATAAAAATAAATATATACATATATATGTATATATATATATATGTATATTAATGCCTAGGACCCACCCCAAACCAATTAAATCAAGATTGTGGGGATAGAGCTCAGGCATTGATGGGTGTGTGTACACACCACACACACACACACACACACACACACACACACGTGTTCTGTATATTATATATATGTTATCATGTTATATGCAATCATTTTCTCAGATGATTTGTAACTAACTAATGGGGGCACATCTACTCTTCCTCCTATATGAACACTTAGGAATCACTATCTTTTTCCTTATTTGTCAGGTAAAGGTTAACATGGTCTAGTTGTTCTTGTGATAAGTGCTGATTAGTGAAAGGTTTAGACTTGGTAGGCCAACATGCTCGAGGCTAGCTTCTTGCTATTGGGAGACATTGCCTCTCAGGGGACTTCTCTCTGAAATGCTGTGGTTTCCCATAGGTATGGTTAATAAAGCAATCAACACATTTATTTCTAATTCTCCTGAAAATAGTTTTTTAAAAATAATTGGGCAAGTATGCATATTAAATCGTGCAATATTAGAGCAAGAATTAACTAAGTTTAAAGCAAAAATCTAGATCATTTTAATTCTTTATTAACCTGAATTATTGTTAAAGATTGCTTAATATAGTTCTGATTTTCTCATGCACATGAAGAATTAGCTCTTTTGTCTTACTTAAAGTGGATTGTGTACCAATCTCAGATGTTTTTCAAATTTTGAGAACATAGGTTGCAATTCCTGAAGCTTTTTATCCTGATTTTAATTCTCCTAACAACTGTGTAATACATTCAGAGAAAAGACATTTGTTTGGTTTTTCAGTGTCTTAGCACTTTTCCCCTATCTGATTTCAGCTGGAGAAAGCAGGAAACCACAGAGAAAAGTTATATACTTTTGACCTTGGTAAAACTAGTCATTGTTTCCCCTCCTATGGAAAACTGTTTTTATTTGAGTATTTCTCTGAGTTCATGTTCCTCTCATCTGGTATTTTCTGTGCATTTATGGGTGCTGGCATTCCTGTCAATCACATCTGTCTCAGAGATGCACAAATACCCAGTTTAAGTCCCTAATTATAGAAATCTTGGTTTACCAGGCTGCCATAATTAAGCATGTGCTCTAAATATTAAACAATATAATTCTAATACAGAATGGTTTTTACAAAGCCCAACTGATTTGGCTTTTTTTAAACCAAAAGTATATTTTACCATAATGAAAAGTTCTTAATATTCTCATATTTTAAAAGAGTTTTTCCAAGACTATCAAGATTTCTTCTTTTCATTCCTTAGACCCTTTTGAAATATTTAATAATGCATTCATTGATATAATCTAGAAATTAATTAGATGTTTATAAAAGTTCATTTAATTGAAAAAGTGCATTTCAAGAACTTTCCATGTTAATGTATAATTAAGAATTGGTAAATGTTCATATTGGTAATGGAATATCATTCAGTTCATGCAGAAGTAAAGTATATCTTTCAAGAAAGCATAAAGTATAAAAAGGCACCACTGAAATTAGGCATGCCATGAAGATATGTATAAAACAAGGAATTAATGTACCTGTCATTTTTCACATAATCAGTAAAAGGACAGTTTTACCTTGTGAATTCACATCTTTACTCATCAGCATGGGATGATCATTTGTATATTGCAAAAATAGAAATGAAATAAAGGCTGTGAGTGCCTATATAGTGCACATAATACATGGCTCATTTTTTATCGTATCTTTCTTATTTAATTGAGCTATTGATTTGCATTAAAAAATCAGATGAGTCACATGGTCTATACAACTGAACTTAAAATACTGTTGTCAACATTATTTTAAAGTAAATTGTTCTTTCCAACAATTTCAGAGTGTGACTTAAACTTGTATCAAGAGAGGCAAATTACATTTTACAAAATCCTTACCAGTCTTCTAAATAACCTCATCCCTTTGTCCTTCATATATTTTAAAGGTATACAGATGCTTCTAAGAATTGTTTCTGAGAGTGTTCTGCATGTGGAAAAAAGATGAGTGAAACACACTCCCTCAACACAAATAGATTACGTTCTAGGGTGAGGATTGAGACAACTCTTCTTTTAATTGTAATCTTTAGGAGAATACGTCAAATGTAAAAACAGCTCATAGTTGTTTAAAGAAAAGAGAAATATTTGGCTTGGGAATGAATGTGAGTCTAGTAGAATAAGTGATAGTTCATTCATGCATTTAATTATTTAATAAATAAAGGTAAGCATAAGATTTTAGGAGCTGGACAGGGAAGGATAGATTTTCAACCACTTGGGGGAAAGACTTCCAAGGAAAATAAATGACATGAAAAAGTGTTTCTGAAGGACATCCATCTAAATGACATATAATTTTCTATGAATCATTATTAAAGACAAATTTTAACCATCGTTTTGAAGTCTCTTTAGGAAGGTTTTTAATTTCAGAACCAAGAGCTTAAATTTTATTCAGAGATTTACAGAAACTCATTATAGATTATTGTGTAAGAGAGATTTGCTTTAGAAAAAATGACAATACAGAGTTAGTGGAATAACTGGAAAGGTGAGACGTGTACTAAAACTAGGGAGACTGAGACTGTTGGAGTAGTAAGGTAAGAGATTGTGAACAGCTGAACAACAGTGAGAATAAGAATAAAGTGGAGAAAGTATATATTAGAGGCATGTAAAGTAATGACATTACTTCTATAGGTTACATTACAGCTTTTCTGGTTATGGAACTTTTGGATGTAGATGGAGCCATGCTACCACTTTCCCTGGGCCTCCAGCTTGCAGATGGTCTATCATGGGAACTCTTAATCTCCACAATCAGGTGAACCAATTCCCCTAATAAATCTTTATCCCCCTCTCTATAACCATTATATTTTTCTCTCTGGAAAATTCTAAAGAATACAGATTAGTATGATCTTAACATGTTCAAGGCACAGTAGAAAGGTAAGCCTAACCGAAGTAAAGTTGTCAAGGAGAGAGTAATGATGTCGGAAGGAAATTTGGGGTGTTGATGTTGTAAGACTTGTAGGTCACATTAGAATGTTTTGTTTCTCATTAGGATGAAAAAGTTATTGAAGAGTTTTAAGCAGGGATTTACATGATCTGATATATATCTTAAGAAAACAGGGTTGTTCCTGGGTAAAAAATGCATCATGGAGGACCAAGTGTAGAAGCTAGAGATGCAGTGTGGAAGGGCCTGAAGGATTCCAGGTAAGTGTGATGGTGACCTTGGCACTGTGACTGGCACACATAGCACTAAAGAAACTCAAGGAGAAGATTAATGAAAAATACTTGAATAAACAAGTGAATTCATGCAAAAGCCCTTTACACATTTGGAGACAGTTACCATGTTTCTTTCAAGCCTACTCTTCTAAAGTCTTTCTTCAATTATTATATACATGTACAGACAGCATTTTTGCATATTTAATTCTCTTAATAAAACTTTTTCCCATTTAATAGTTTTGAAAATTAAAACCCCAAATTGGTAGATGGATTAGAACACCACAGAGTGGAAAAATATGTGAATGTTGCTTCCTTGAGTCTCCAAAACTGAGGGGAGTCCTTCAAATCATTTATGTAGATACAATACTCTAAAATTAATCCCCAGAGGAAGGGTGAATTCATTCTTTGCTTGGGCTGACATCCATCTTCTACTGAGACACTGGAGCTCCAGGTTCTTGTGCTTTGGCCTTGAACCAGGACTTACATCATGGAATCCCCTGGTTCTCAGGCCTTTGGACTTGAACTGAATTTCTCCACAGGCTTCCTGGATCTCTAGTTTGCAGATGGTGTATTATGGGACTTTTTGGATTCCACAATCACATGAACCAATTCTCATGATCAGTCCTCTTTTTATCAACCTATCTATCCATCCATCATCTGTATATTGGCTCTGTTTCACTGGAGAAACCTAAGACAGGCTACTAATCAGCACTAGTGTCACTTACCTAATTTACCGCTTCCTCTGAATCTACCACTTTTTTGAATTTCCTTATTTCCTATGCTTGTGAGTGTATAAGGGTAGGTTTGAAGCATCAGGTCATGTTGGATTAAACTTTCAAGCGAGGCAGGGAGATCTATATGTAACTTCAACAGGCCAAGGCTCCACATGGTTCACTCTTCAGTGTCAGTAAAAGAAATCTTCCTTCCTTTTTTTCCCCAGGAACCCACCAGATTGAGTTTGCAAGAATAAAGCATACCCTATTATCTATCATGGTCTTTGAGGAGAGGTGAAGTGGTGCCTGGCTCAAAATCTCTAGACTCCAGGATGACAGAATCCCTACCCTCCATCATCCCCATCCCACATCCATCCACACTCACAACCTCAATGGAGAGCATGCATAGATTTAGAAAATCCTACTGGACTTCTCTGTTAGAGGAAAGTAGTGACTACTCAAGAATCATAATTTCAGGGTTTATAACATTTTTACTCTATGGGAATAGAGCCAGTGTTATGCTCTGAATGTCTACTGATCAGATTTTATATGCTTGAATTTTAAACCTTTCTCAGGAATTATACAAGAAAGTAGAGTCCTTCTATAAAAGAAAATTTAAAATAAAATCCTAAAGTTCCATGCAACTGAATATTTACATGATAAGAGGAAAAAAGTCTTTTCAGTAAATAGAATCCTACATGTGGATGGGACTAACAAATAACTATCTCTAAAAATGTATTTGAAAAGTAAATTTTATTTGAAAAGTAAAAGGTATGTGTGTGCTCTTTTTGTGAATGTGGGAGTGGATGGTTTCCTAAACTTTTTCCTCTGTTTTGCAGAATCTCATGTGAGTTGACCCTGCAAGTGTAAAACAACCCTTGTTCTTCCTTTGTCTGGGTAACAAACAAAAAATATATTCATCTTCAGGGTAGAGAGGATCTTCTGAACTTTCCAGACCTCTCTGGGGTTTGGCTGAAGTTATAAACTGTCATACAAAAGAAAGGTATTCTCCTTATTTGAGAAGAATTTAAATTTCATTAAAAAAAATAGGTCCTTCCTAAATAGTCTTGTGGTCTAAGCTTTTTGCTTGTGGTACATGCTGGTTTTAAAAGTGGCTCTGTTTTATTATATGTAAAAAACAATCTTCCAAGGAAAATAATAAATATATTTCTAATTTCGTACTTGTGGAATCATTCCATTGGAAAAAATTATGCAAAACCCTGGGACAGGTATCCAAAACCAGCTGGAAGTCCAGAGCAGTGGGGACGGCACTCAGCCTAAATGTTTTGTCTGCAGAATCTGACCTTCTTTAATTTTATTCCTTCTAAATTTTGTTTGAGACATCTCTGTTTTCTCTAACCTTTCATTGGAGAATTCATTTAAAAAATTTGGTTAAGGATTATTTTTGTAGGCCTGCTCTGGAGAATCTTGAATAATTGATATAGAAAAAAAAAAGCTTTTTTGCTTACTTATCTTGCTGTTTGCCCAATCTCTACTACAGGCATTTTTTTTTTTTTTTTTTGTTCTGGAACCCAGGGCCTAGGGATGTATGCTGCCCCTGAGCTACATCCCTAGACCTTTTTATTTTGAGGCAAATTTTGCTAAGTAAGTTGCCTAAGCTGGCCTTGAACTCCTGCCTCAACCTCATGCATGGCTGGGATATAGGTATGTGTCACCATGTGCAGCTCTAATTGTTCATGATTTTTGTGGGGTTATAGATTTATCTGAAATCATGAAGGAAAGTGTGATATAGTTCCCCAAGTTTTTTCCCCCTATATGTTCATGTTGTTTGAAGGCTATTGTTGGCTTTGATTCAGCTTCTATTTCTTTGCGGAGAGCAGAGTTGGAAATGGATGGGGTGTCTGTAGTGCCTTTGTGGTTTAATCTTTATCAGCAGCCCTCTTTTCTCTGTCTTGGCTTTCCCTAGGTATGTCTATTGTTTCTCATCTCCAATCCATTCTTCTTTGTGCTTTTATAGCTGGACTCCATAGAATTCCTTTTTTGCTGGCTAACTTGATATTGGGTTTTATTGATAAGAGGAGTTAGGAGGATGCTTCAAGACATAAACAGAAAGGGGCTTCTCTTTTTGCTTCTGGTGTGTTGCATGTTTCTTCCATTATATGACTGAGAGTGATGTTTGGGAGGCCCAGTGACATTCGTTCTGCAGTGAAATTTTCTAACACCCAGTAGAATCTTCCTGCACAGCAATTCCAGAATTGTGGCCTTCTGCTTCCATCAGCAGGCCCGTCTACACTCTTCAAAACCTGAGTAGGTGGGGTGATGGTGGTACACTTCTCTAGGTTGTTGCATAGTTCCTTAAATGCTCTCCCTCTGTCCCAGAAGTAGTTAATTGTTTTACATTGGTCCTTCCTGCTGCATTCTCTAGAGTCTTCTTTTATATATATATATATATACATATACATATGTATATATATATATAAAGTTGCATTCTCTACAGCATTTTGATTCCTTGTACACATATGGGGTACAAATTTTCATTTCTATGGTTGTGCATGATGTACATTCATATCATTCTTGTTAATCACTCATGTACATAGGGTAATGATGTCTGTCTCATTCCACCATTTTTCTACCCTCCCTCCCCCTCTCATTTCCCTCTACATAATCTAATGATCCTCCATTCCTCTCTCACCCTTCCCTCTAGTGTCTTCTTGAACCCTTTAGTAGTTGAACACTTTCTGTTAGTTAAGTCATTACATTAAATTTTCCCTGTTCAAATTACTGATGTCGTTTTCATCTTCTGACTTTACCCTGGCGTTTAATTTCATTTTCAATGATTTTTCCATTTTTAAATAATATCATTTAGACTATTTGTATCACAAAATTTACCCCCACTCCCTTTTAAAAATAAACTTTGGCAACAATTTGTGACAGGTCCTAATATCTAATTCCCCTCCACATCAGGGTACCTGGAGGGATTCCCTTGAAGTTAAGCATATGACCAGAAATAAAGCATACCGTTTCCCTGTGGAAACATTCAACGGCTAGTGCTTAACTCTCCAACCTGTTCTTCAACAACCTATCTTTTAATTCATTTGCCCACTAGTTAATCTCTGCAAAGTCAATTACCAATATCTAAGGCATGGACCAATAATTGTCAGAGAGGGTCTCTAAGGAATAGCAAATGTCAGGCAAGAAAAAGATTGGGGTCAAATTAAATGATTAATGTCATGTTAAACAGTTTGTTTCCCCCTGTGCAAAGCTTCTGAATGTGCTTAAAAGGTTAAAAGTGACTTCTGTCTCTAAGAAGGGGGCACTAGTCAAGCTTTTTTTTTTAACCAAGGTACTCATAATTGATGGAATATGTAAAAAGTAAGTTGGAAGTTGAGCTCTGTTATGTGAATGCTTCAGTGTGGAAATTCCAGTTATCAATCACTTCCACTCATGTTCACCTTCTAGGAAATCCTTCCAACTACCTTGAAGGAGAGGGTAGCTTATTATCAGTGAATGAAAGCAATGTCTGCCAAAAATTTCTATCAAATTTATTAAAACAACGATAATAACAGTAGTAGCAGCAAACAGAAATGGACTTTTTTGTATGTGATATTGGCAGCCTAAGTTTTAACAACAGAAAAGTCAAATTAAATGTTCAAATTAAATGGCTGTTAGTTTTATTGCTTCTGTTAAGTGGTTTGTGTTATTTATGTATAAGATCCCCAATAGACATGTCTTATTGTACTTTTGATTAGGTCTGGGATCAGGGGACATGTAAAGAATTAAATGCTTTATCTCAGAAATTTTCATTGAGAGATTAAATTATCTCAGTGGTTATATTGAAACTAATGAATATTAATTATCTGTTCCTTAGCTGTTGGATAATATCTGAAAAATTTAAGAATTAATGATAGCTAGTGGTTTTGAATATTTTATATCAGGAGACATAATGTTTAGAACAGTCCTTGATTTCTTTATTTTTGTACTATTTTATGGAACTCCTAGCCTTCATATTTCTTCATATACCTATGCCTTAGAACTATGTTTTTGCATTAATAATAAGTACATTGAAAATGTGGTATTGGTGCTCAATACCTAAAAATATTGGAGGACAATTGAAGGGGCCTTGAAACTGGGATTCTAATTCTAGTTAGTGAAAATATAAACTTATACAAATTTGTTAACCTTTGGAGTTTTATTTTTTCACTTATAAAAATGTTGAATTTGAAGCCCTAGAATTTTTAATAAAGATATTTCATAATTCCAATTCCATATCAATATAGGAATGCTCTTATAATTGATGTGATAGCTCACATTTTGTGTGATTCATTTGTTCATTCCTCAAATATTTAATGAGTAACTACTAGATTGCTCTGCCAACTGCAGAGTTCTGGAGATGGCTAAGTCAAACTAGGTCTATGGCAGCAACAAGCTCATAGGCTACTACTAAACTTCAAGAGAATTTACCAATTAAATAGGTTCTAGCAGAACAAATCATTATTATACCAAAATAAAACCAAACCAGTCTTGTTTTCTGTTGAGATGTGACAGAAGTTGGCTACTAATAAAACACATTCACAGAGAACTGGGGAGATTCCACTGTGGTCATTGGAACAATGGGGAGCTTTTGCTTTCAACAAATTGAATGAAAGGCCACAGTTGATATCATCAGGACAAGAGAAATAAGATTGTGTGTCTCTAAACTGTAGGCAACTTGCACAAGAAAGTATCAACTCTTTTCAATCAATCAAAATGAGTTGATCATTTCAATCAATCAAAATCAATCAAAATTCATAAACACTTGCAAAAATGTTTCCCAGGACATATGATAGAACAATTTATGATGGCGATGAAATAGCAGTCATTTGTTGGTGATTGCTAAGAAAAGAGTATAGTCATATTTCAATTTTAAAGTAGTCATTTTAATTATAAAATTGACTCTTGATGAAAAGGAAAAAATATTTCCTCACTCAAATATTTGGAGTTGGGAGGTGAAGGAGGACAATTTTCCCAGGGCAATCATTGTTAAATGCTTGGGATTTTTTTTTATTTTTTTTAAGGAATGTGGAGGGAGCTGCTGCACTCTTGTTTCTAGAGAACTTTCATAGTGTGTAGAGAGCGGATTCATGCCATTATTTGTTTCATGTAAATTCTGTTTCAATTATTCTTCTGTGCTATGCAATAGACCTTGACAAAGCACAGACTGGAAAAGGAGGCTCACTTTTCCCACTCCTGTATTTTTTTCCATCCTGGAAAAGATAAAGCGAGACTCTAGAGATAGCTTTGAAGTCATTGCTTCTTTCATACTTTTTAGTTTGTGAGGCATTTTCAGAAACTTAAAACCAGGCATGTTATGGTATGTATAGGTCAGCACTCAGGTGAGCTCCAAGTTCCTATGCGTGAAGCAAGATTGCCCCATACCTGTGCGGGTATAGCAATTCTCTTTAGCTACCTTAGTATTAACCTTCTACATCTACAATCTCATTTTCAGGCTTTATCACTCGGTGTGTATTAAGTATTCTGTGCAAATGATGCGCATTGCTGCACAGGTATGACACAGAGGAGAGTAGCCCCAATTTCAGACCAGATTTATTAAATTGTTAAGCAACTATTTATTGAATGTATAATATGTGCTAGAAAACCTGCTGTGCAGTGAGGATGTGTGAAAGGACAGAATCACAGAGACAGTGGAGGGGGAGTCAAAACCAAATCTCATACATGACAAATAATAATAGAGTTGGATAAGATTGATGAAGGAAATAAATAAAATGTTGACAGAAAAAAATTGAGAGGAGCAATAGTTTTAGGCTTGCCTATAGAGGTGACATTGAGGCAATGTTTTTGCTGAAACTGCTGGATGAATGGAGATAACCAGCACTAAGGGGAAGAGTGGGTCAGGCAGGGGGCAGGGCATATGCAAAAATATCTCTCAAAGTAGGAAGGATCTGGTTGAATTTTTAGAACTGAAAAAAGACCAGTGTAGCTGGTGCATTGTGAACAAGGGAAAAGAAGTGAGGCTGGAGCCTGGCTGGGCTCGTCCCACGGGCCCTTGCAGGTTCTTTTCTTGCAACTTATTTAAATTCAATTGGGAACCACTGAGGGTTTTAAGCTGGGGCTTAATATAATTTAACTTGTGTTTTAAAATCTCGCTTGTTTCCATACGGGAAATGGACTGGAAAGAGAAGAATGGAGGACTATGGAACTGTGAGAAATCTGTCCTGTCACCCAGATCAGAGATGATGTTGGCCTGGAGCAGGAGGGGGACATGGAGATGGACAGAAGTGGATAGATAGTTGTTCAGGCAAAACGATTATATTACATGTATGAAAAGAGATTTGAAGATTGTACTTTAGATATAAATACATAATTCTTGCATGTCAAACACTAATAAAGATAACTTATAGAGCATGTGGTTCAATCCTTTCATTTTACCAATAAACCTGAAACCAAGAGAGAAAAACACTAGTTACTTCTAACTAGTGTTTCTTCTGATTACCTCTTTGGCACTTTCTCCCTTACAGAACACAGTGAAATAGAATAATAAAATTATGGGATATTTGCCCATTTTTAATTAGGTATATTTTGAAATTGAAATAAACATGGTTGTAACATCAGGTAAAAACCTGTAAGATCTTTTTGTCTTGAATACTATTTCATAAAGAACAGGTTGACGTTGATTATTATGGGACCAGCCATAGAAGTATTTAGATGGTTTAGAACACATACTAACACACTTAGTATGTTGTACACTAAGTTTAATTTCTGGAGTATCAAGAAAAAAAATAAATTCAGTGACTACTACTCAGATCTTAGACTTTATGCAATGTAACAGCAGTATAAATAGGCAGAGAGGAAGGTGAGGCTGTTGGAAAAGACTGCCTCCCCTTCTGGACCCTAGCTGTCTTTGTTTTATCCTCCTTTTGATAACCATAGTTAGACCAGAGTATTTGAAAACCAGGAAATAGAGGACGCAGCTGAAGGAAGGATGGCAGGTATAGTGTTTCACGCCATGTTGGAGGCAAGCTAGCCTCCTTCCTGGGCCAGCTAGCTAAAAAAAAATGTTTTTTAAGATTGTCCTCGCTCTCTGCAAACAATCATCTACCTCTGCGGACTGGGAGCCTTATCTCAATTGTGGTCATCTTGTTCTTTTGGTCGCTGCCTCCCCACCCCAATACAATACCCTTCTTTCCAAAGGCCTCCATTCATTGAACTACTCTCCTCCTTCTACTCTGCATGTAAGTAGCCTCAGGAGGTATAGTCCATCCCTGTCATTAAAAACAATGAGTTAGGCAAATGGTAAACTACCAAAGAGAGGAGGAGAACCAACAAACAAAACTGAAAATTAAACCCCGAAACACCTGTGATTCCATGGTTTGGCTGTGATCTTTGTTGTCAGTATTTGTTTATTTTTCTGTTAACCACCCTGTTCATCATTTCCAAAAATTGTAGATTCATACTTAGTTAGCTCCTATTCACCTTTGGGAACACCAGTGCAAATATCCTGTCACAATCACAAAGGAAATTGGGTATTAGAGTTGGAAAAAACAAATTCCTGGGTAACTTACATCTTAAGTCCTCTGTTTCCCTCTCCTCTCATTTTTTTCTTTCTTTTTTCAGTACTGAGAATTGAACCCAGGCTCACTCTACCACTGAGCTGCATCCCCAGCCCGTTTTGATTTTTTTTTTATTTTGAGACAGAGTCTTGCTAAGTGGCTGAGACTGGCCTTGCACTTGCACGCTCCCTCCTCAACGTCCCAGTAGCTGGGATTACAGGGGTTTGCCAGTGCACTAGGCTGTTGGTTCTAATCGTTTTTTTTTTTTTTTTTCAGACTTCATTTTGATTCATTGTACACATATGGGGTACAAAGGTACAAATTTTCATTTCTATGGTTGTGCATGATGTACATTCGTACATTCGTATCATTCTTGTTAATCACACATTCTTAATAGCTAGATTCACCGCATAACAAGTGACCAAAGAAAACAGTTCATTCTAAAACATGAATGAAAATGTTAAATGAATCAGGCCCATTTTCCTCTTTTCTTGTGTCGTCATCTTTACATTGCTTATGTAATAAATGAGGTCAGATAAAAAATATGAAGAACTGTACTGTGCAATGGAAAGTCAGATAAAAAGAATCCTGTTTATTATCTTTACATAGGTATACATAAACTCATCACCACAGTTCATAAAAATCTCTCAGTCTTGGGGTATGCCTCCTGATTGAATAAATTAGACGTGTATACTTGATCTCTGCATTAAGTTCAAGACAAGATGAATTAAATTTCTCTAACTTTGTATGCAAAAAACTATGGTGGTAGCCCTTTGAATTAGTGTTATTACATTAATTTTATCTTTATTTTTATATCTACTAGAATGATTATGATGCTCAGGCATGGGATAAACTACAGAACTTAAACTTCAGGCAATGGCTAAGGATTAAGAATTAAATCAGTGGAACAATCTAGAGCAATCTAGATCTAGGAAGATTTTTTTCAAGTGACCCAGTGATAAAAATCATAGCAATGACTTTGTTTCAAAGTAAGATAATTGTGGAAGTTATGTGAAAATTTGATGTGGATCGATTTATAAAGTCTTTTAATATCCTGGTTAAGAGGAATTACATACTTGAAAAAGTAGTGGAATGGAAAAAATTGGATTGCATTTGTAATAATGTATTTTTTGGACAAAGAAACTAATTGAATAAGGTCAGATTTTATTTTATCTTGCTGGTGGCTCCATAGTTGTCCATTCTAATTTTTCTATATGCTTAAAATATTTTTTGTCAAAAATTTTAAGGACAGTATTGTTTTCACTGTCTTGTTTTTTTTTATTTTAGAAATGCATACTGAAATATGCTGAGAGGAAATTATATGATATCTGGGATTGTTTAAAATACTTTATCATTAAGAAGAAAATAAGAGTATTAAAGAGGCAAATAAAACAAATGTGGAAAAATCTTGATATATGTTGAATGCAGATGTAAGTTAGCATGTACATAAATATTTTTAAATCAGAGAGAATACATTATCTTAAAGCCATTGGGACAAGGATGCTCAAATGAACACAGAAAGGAATTAAAGAGAAACTAGATAAGAGATTAATTAGCATATATATTCTTTTGCATGATTCTGGGTTTCTTAAAGTTTCAATTTATTTTGCTAATATAAAATATTCAAAAGGTTTAGTTGGCCACATTTTGAAGATTAGATCATACAATTAGTGGCAAGTGAGACTCCTGAAAAATTCCAGCTCTTCGCTTGCATAATCCACACTGGATTACTATGCTATAATTCCTCAACCATTGCTTAGGTCACCCCCCACCAACCCTGCATCACCCACCTATTCTCTCCGAATGAAAACTTTGACCACAGATTCACCTTAAAGCTATTTTCTAAGGGGAAAATGAATAAGAGTTGCATTAATAGGGGTTAAGTGAAAAATATTCTGAAAAGCATACTTGAAATTTCAATTTGGGGGCAGTCTCAGCAAGATAGAATTCTGGGACTGGTGACCATTTACCACATCAATGTCTGATTAGTAGATAGTTCAAATATATTTATCAGAGCTCATCCGAATAACTATTCTTCCACTTCTGTGCTATTTCCTTGTTTCCTCCTGTAAACACACTCCATATGCAATGTGTAGTTAGTTTAGCTCTTGGAATTTTTGTTAAGAAAATATTTGCACACAAAATGAAAAGACCCTGCTATTTGGAAATTAGCACACATCTTTTATCCTGCCCCAAAGGCAGGATAAATCCTTTATTGTGTTTCCTTAGTTTTTCCTATGTCCTGTATATTTTGGACCTGACAGTGTTGCGTTGTATCCTGTGTTGGTGTTTCTGTTTTGGTTAACCAGACTATGTTCAGGATTCAGGACTTTTAGCGCCCATCCCAACGCATGTTAAATCAATTATGGAAGCACAGGATAGAAGTGAAAGCATTTCTACCAAAGGCCCTGCTAAAACTGTTAGATTCAATTAAATACATATTCAGTCTTCAGGATTAGAGTTTTATATTCCAAGTCAAAGCTCAGTTTCCTTTGTTCTTCCTCACACTCACACATGGACTCTGCCACTGAGGCTGTGTCCCGCCATGCTGTCTAGCCCTTAAAGACACAGATTTGCAGCCCTCCTTCTGAGAACCTTATTACATCCACTGGTTGCATTTGGAAGAATTTTGATGGCTTCTTTTTGAGTCAGGGGTGGGGGGAGCATTTTTTGTTGGTTACTACAGGAGGGATTTGGGTTTTGAGTTTTATTTTCATACCAGGGTTGGGTTGCTGAGCCGGAAATCAAATTAAAACTGGCACGTCTCTGTGGTTTCATTTGCTTTTCTTCCCGCCATGGGACAAGCTGGCACCAAAGCCTTATTTTGAAACCCTGAAATTCAAGCCCTAGAAAATCAGTGCCAAGAGTGTAAGTTGAAAATGCTTGGTTTGAATTTCCATAGGATTTTTGGGACCCAGAAAGAAGGGTTGAATCAGAGTTTGTCTCAGTCACCAGTGTCTTCTTCATTCAGGTTTGTTGAGGAATTCAGGCATTGTCTTATAAAATGTTTAAAGGCTAAACTTGAATCAGCCCTTTCTCCACTGTGTAAAGTACTCTGTTTATGGGAGAAATACATGTGTGAAGGCCAAAAAAAGAAAGCTTGAATTGCTGTGCTTCCAAGAAGAATTTGGGGCTATTTTAAAGAAGGAAGAGAGGAAATTGGGGTAGCTGGATTTGTTTGATGGGGGCATTGGGGGAAAATGGATATATTAAGAATAAAGCTCTCTTTGGAAATCTTCAAGAAACTTCAGGTTTAAATTCCTTTTTTTTTTTTTTTTTTTTTTTTTAAAGTTTAGGCACAATAGCACAAACCTGTAATCCCAGCAGTTTGGGAAGCTGATGCAGGAGGATGGTAGCTTCATGGCCAGCCTCAGCAACTGAGTAAGGCCCTAAGCAACTTAGAAAGACCCTGTCTCAAAATAAGAAAAAAAAATTTAAAAAAGGGCTGGGAGTGTAAGCTTAGTGGTAAAGTGCCCCTGGGTTAAATCCCCAGTACCCTCTCCCCTACAAATACAGTAAAATAACATAAATCTGACATTAGTTTGAACTTTTTCTTGTATTAAGCTATACAGTTTGCCTAACATTCTAGCTTCTTATTTAGAAAGTTTTAAATATCTCTTTTTATTAGTGTCTTCAATATTAGATTTTGAAATTGGAAATAGCTCTAATCTCTGTCAATGTAACAGGAGATTTAATTATCTCTCTTCATTATTTTTTATCCGATATTAGATTTTGTAATTATAAATATTTCTAATTTCAGGCAATATAATATGCTGGTGATTAAAAAAGGATTCAGAATAATTCATGCTCTTTGTAACTGCAATCCAGCGAAATATTTACATATGAAAATGAGGAAGAGGTAAGAGATAGTGTTTGGATACTTGCAACAAGATTCCTTGTATCCATCTTCTTTTTCCCCTAATAATACTACATATTAAAAATATTTTAAAAATAGTCATGGACTATAAATTGTAGGAAGGGGAAGTAAAATGGAGGGAATAGTATTATATCCATTATAGAAAATAATAATCAACTAGGTTGTACAGAATGCCTAGGTCAACTTCAACTGGAAGAAAGAAATGTGAAAGCAGTTGATGTGCTTTTAACTGCTCCTTTCTGGATAAATTGCCTCTGGGTTTATCATTTACAGTTTGGTCCAGGTATGAATTCGAGAGGAAGAAAATTGACTTTGGTATGTTCTGTGGATTAATAGTTTTACTTGGCCTTGAACAGAGTTATCTAACCTCTACAGAAACACAGATGTTGCAATTTAGTAGTGTGATAAAGGCTCAGTTTTTTACTCAAAAAATAAAGCTCTCAGTTTATTTTACAGACAATAAAATCAGATCAAAAAGCTTTTCATGAAAGGTGGTCTGGTGAGAAACGTGAAGCTTCTGTTTAGTGTCCTTTAGCCTATATACTGTTTATCATCATCTCTTATGAAAAATATTTGAAGACACATAGGCCAACAGGGACAATTAGAGAAGTGTGAGTTTTGGACCAATTATACCTCACATGAATTTAACAATGATGCCAGCAAAATCTCTCAAATTAGGAAAGATGAAAGAAACTTTCCATAATGTGCCAGTTCTGAGAAACAGGAATGTTTGTAATCATACATCTGCGCCAAATTTCATTAAATTTCCCTGCTTATTCAAGTCTGACTCAGTATACATTCTAGTTCTACTTCCATGCAAAGCATGAAGCTGTTGGTTTATTCCAGGCTGGCTGTTCGGTTAGTATCTTTTGGAAGAAAAGAGTCTAACCAGGAATTGGAGAACATTATTATTTTATTTGGGAAAAGGTTAAAGACATCACTTTAAGTATGATTAAAACATGTTTTCAGTCAATACATTATAAAAACTATGATGTTTAAAAGTGGAATGAAAGAAGAAAGTTTCTGTTTATTTAGGCATTAGTGTGGTCTTGCTTTCCACATCAGTCCTGAGAGAGGAAGTGGGAAAGGAGTGGAAGTCACATTAATCATGCCTAGAACAAGAGTCCCTGGCTAAGCCCAATTTAAATTTTGTGCTTAATAGATAATATCATGGCCAAACTAGTCACTTTAGGTGAATTCAGATTTTAATGGATCTCAGAATCAAACAATTGCTAAGTATTAAGGCTAAAAAAAAAAAAAGACCCTGCTATTGAACTGAAAAGATTAAAGTCAAAAAATGTAATTTACAACAATGGAGGTGTGGGGGACCTTCAAGCTCAGAATGATTTTCACCCCGAACCTCAGAAAAGACTGTGGTTCAGCTCTAACATGCAGGTGAATATGTACCCAAGTCTAAAAAATCTCTACAGGAAAAATTCTACTTCATTCCTCAATTAATAAAAATGATGCCACTGTAAGAATTTTTTCTTTCAAACTAGAATCCCTTCTAGTTTAGTAGAGTTCACAGATAGCTGGTCATCCATTTTAGGCAATTTTGAGACAGAACACAAATAAGACCTTAGAGCTCATGGACATTATTATAAATGAACTAACAAAATTGAATCGAGAAGAATATTTTTCAGGTTTTGGATTCACTTTTCTTCCTATAAGCAATAGGTTCTTTTCTTGAGAAAGCATCACAAATACAAATACCAACCCATTGATTAGTCTCTGTCATCATGCTTCTCAGAGCTAGTTGAGGGTCAGATATGCCATCAGATGAAAAAGTGCTTGAGAATTTCAAAGTTCTATTTTAAAGTGAGAGATCATTTCAGTGACTTCGATCCTAATGAGCTGTTTCATCTTAGGACAGTCATTAACCTTACTAGGTCTCAGAGGCCTCATAAGAAAATGAGGAGTTGGATTGAATGATCTTGAAGGCCACTTCTGGTTCTACCATTTGATAACTTCAAAAGGCTTTCTTTTCAGTTAATTCCTTTCTTTAAAAAACCCCAACAGTAGTTATTCCTGAAATGATGTCTTAAAATCACTGGACTTGGGATATTCGTTGTTTTAAACAGTAGGTCTTTCTTTCTAAAAATAATTTCTGTTCTCTTCTAACCTGGGTTCTTCAGGGTAAACCTTAGGAGTTTTGTACTCCTTCCCACTTCAAAAGAAGGCCAAAGTTTTCTGATGAAGTCCCAATTATGAACCAACCATGATCAGAAGGATCTGGCAGAGTATATTGCCCATGGTGTTCAGGATTTTCGCATGCTGGGTTGGAGATTGGTTTCTGCTAAGTATTTTCCAACATTCATTGCTCTTAATTGAACTCTGAAGGCTTGTCTTGGCACCTGATTTCTGCCTTCAGCAAGTCTGGGAAGGCTCCTGAATGTGGGCTGTTAGGATTTCTTACTTCAGATCTACTCAGATTTTTCTTTTAAGGCTCTGTTTGAGCAAAGAGACCATCTCCTGCTGCTTGATTGATGTGTAAGCAGGATTTTCCAAGATAGAGATTGCTGGTGCATAAGGTATAAAACAAACCCATAATGGCTGCCAGGGAATGTGGTTTTGGGATTAAGATCATGCATTCACTTCTCTCTATTCCTCTTGGAGTCAATTCTTCTGACTTCACTTCCATTCACTCTATAGGAGTTAGCTGACAGAATTAAGCAAAGTAATGAATGACAGTATTTTTCTTCTCTTGAAATGCATTTGTCTTTCTCAAGATTTATAAGTAGATGGTTTGAAAGTTCTTCAATGTTTAAATGATGACAAAATTTAGTTCTTCTGTCTGTACTTTTCACTTATGAGGCCAGAAGTGACCTTTGAAAAATAAAAATAAGTTTATAGGAAGATAAGAAACTTTATACATTAGCTTGCAATAAAGGCATGGTTTGACACTAATGAGTTCAAATTGTCATTGGCTAATATGTCATTGACTAAATATCAGGACACAGATAGCCTAGGTTATCATAAGGGAGAAAATGATCTCAGGACTCCCTAATGGTATGAAGAGTGTGTGATATCTGTTCATAATAGAGTTCTCCAGAGAAACAGAATCAAAAAGATAGATGGATACATGTACATGCATACACACAGACACACACACACACACACACACACAAAGTCTAATATATGATATGTATCATATACAATATATATGATACATATATCATATATATTAATATGATACATTATAAAGTGTTGGCTCATGAGATTATGGAAGCTAAATTCTACAATCTACCATATACTATTTGGAGATTTAGAAAGAAAGTGGTGTATTTAGAAGGTCAAGGAGCCAATGTTACAGATTTCAGACCGAGTCTGAAGGCCTGAGAATTAGGAGTTCTGTGGACAGAGAAAAGATCAATCTCATTCACCCGGACAGAGAGCCAGGGAATCCACCCTCTTCCACCTTTTTGTTCCCTTCAGGCCCTTAACAGATTGGATGATATCCACTCACATAAAGGAAGGCAATTTGCTTCATTCAGGTTACTGATTCAAATGCTTATCTCCTCCAGAAATACTCTCACGAACACACTAGAAAATGATATTTAATCAGCTGTCTGGACATCCCATGATTCAAGTCAGTATAATACATAAAATTAACTCTCACACTGGTAAAATGTCAGTAAGAATATTATTGCTAATAAATAATAAATTGTCATCAAAGAGGAGAGATGATTGGAATTTTCTGAGTTCTTCATTGCAGTTAATTCAGTCTACATACCCTGGAGTGACATGACTATAGCCATATGATCAATTTAACAGGTGAGGCTTCTAGTATGTGTAGCTCATAGGCACCCGAGCCAAAGCCTGCTTGTCCCCTGATACTCAGTGCTGGATGCAATGTAAATTAGTTTGAACATTGGGGAAAATTTCCAAATATATATAGGTGATCGAAGCATTTATTTTATTTTTTGTTTTTATAAAAATAGCACATAAAAATTAGAAATTAGAAGAGCAGGAAAAATTTGCATATTCCTATCACTTATTGATAACCAGTATCAATAGTTTTTGTATATCTAACCAATTTTTTCTTGTGCATTTCAATCATGGTTATCATATTATATACAAAAATTTATGTTTGAATTTCTATTTATATTTGCATCATAATTTTAAAATGTATTCATATTGTATAACCTCTTCCTAACTATAATTGAAATTTTAAATAATGACTGCCTAGCACTGCATTATATGGACATATGTTAGATTATTCAACATTTACTTTCTGATTTTTGATTGTTAACAAATTCTCACTATTATAAATTACAAATTACACTGCAATACACATCTTTGTGGTATAAATATATTTCCTAAAGTATTTTTTCTCTTTTTTTCCTTTTAGCAGATAGACCCAGAATTTCACTAACTCTTGAAATTATCATTGAACAACAAAACCTTAAAGAACCTCAGAAATTTATTTCAAGTAATTTCTGCTCACATTACAAATGAAACATTTGAGTGCCAAGGGGTGCTATTTGTTCCTTCTCTCTCAAGATAAGTCATTAACACCTATTGGGTCTGGCATGCAAAACTCCAGCTCTACTTTTTCTTTCTGTTTGGTGTTTTTATGGTTTAGATATAAGGTATCCCTCAGAAACTCATTTATGAGACAATGCGAAAATTTTCAAAGAAAGTAGGTCATTGGAGTCTATCTTTGGAGTTTTTATTTTATGATCTCTTTCCTTAATATTGGTCGCACTTACAGATCATTTGGCGAGCAAAGCTTTCTCTCTCTCCTTCCTCCCCTGCCATGACCTTCCAGTTATGATATTCTGCCTCGCCTGGAACCCAGTGCTCTGGAGTTGGTTGACTGTGGAGTGAACTGAAATTGTGAGCCAAAATAAACTTTTGTTCCTCTCAATTGTTTTTGTCAGGACTTTTGGTCATAGTGACAAAGAGGTTGACTAAAACATGGGTAAGGTAGAAAGAAGATAAAAGGAAGATGGAAAAATGTTGAATTTCTTATGGAGCCAGATGGCTTGCCTATCAGTCTGAGTAGTACTTGTTAGATGTATGAATTTAGGCAAGTCACTTAACCTGTTTGTATCTTAGTTTCCTTATCTGTAAAATTTACAAATATTATAACTTCTTTTATTAAGTTGTTTAAGGATTAAATGACACTTTACAGGTAAATCATGAAATGGCACATACAGATCACATAATAAATGTTTGTTATTATTCAGTCCATTAATAAACTAATTAGGTATTGACTCCGATTTTAAAGTGTAGGTGTATCCTGAAAGTATGAAGTTGGTCAGTCCTTCTTAATTAGGGTTCACTGGAATTAGTTTAAACAATTTATTTAATTTTTTGAACCAGCTATGGAACTAAGGATATTTCTTATAGTATCTAGTTTAGTACTCAAAACAACCTTACAATGTAGATCAGTTATTCTAGTAAATTGATGAGGAAATGATTCTTACAGAGATTGCATACCTTGTTCAAGGCTAGTCACCTAGCTAGCAAGTGCTGGAATGAGATTCCTAACCAAAGTTCAGGCTATACCTACTTTCAAATAGTATACACATACTCTAGGAGGAAAAGGACTTTGTACTGAGATGTGGGGAGGCAGATTGAATGAAGAGTCAGAAATTGTAGTAAAATTCTGAACACCTTGAATTTCTAAGAATTGAGAGAACAGGTGCTTAGACTACCAAGAAAAAACTGCCCATTTTACATTTGTATTTAGGGTTATGAAGTTGACAATATCCTATGCATCCCAGTTATCTTTTCCATGCTTAAGTCTCCTGAGAGTGGTGATATGGGGGATCATGTTTAATGCCTTTGGGCAGTTTAAAAGGATAAATGACAAGGAGTACTTAAATTTTCCTAATAATCCTCAAATGATTTTAATCCTTAAAAACACTAACATTTCTCTCTCTCAGTTACATTGAGCAATTTTCACTTTTAAGCAGATCCTATTTTCAAAATTTGATCTGGGATTTTTCTATCATACCTTCAAAAATATATAATAAGTTGTTGTAAGCTCCAGTCACCCTGCTGTGCTACAGAACACTATAACTTGGTCCTCCTATGTAACTGATTTTGGTTTTTCTCCATACCCCCTGCCTTTCTTAGCCTCTGGTGGCCACTATTAAACTCTATAATTCTATAAAGTAAACCTTTTCAGCTTTCACATGTAAATGAGAACACGTGGTGTTTATCTTTCTCTTCCTGGCTTATTTTACTTGATATAAAGTCAGCCTTAAAATTTTAAGATAAGCATTTCCCAGTAGTTGAAAAAGCACTCCTAACCAAGAGTTATTCAGAATAGTATTTACCATATACAAAACTAATGACCATGTGCTCTATGAGTTTTCAGCTTAGAATTCATATCTTCTATATGAACCAGAAGAATAAATTAGAATAAAAACAATAATTAGTGAATTTAGAGAGAGAGAGAGAGAGAGAGAGAGAGAGAGATATCTCTAGAATAGTTAATAATGGAGAAGTCCTGAAGTGATACTTTAAGTTCAATTCCATTTTTTAAATTGAAGTGTACTTGATCTCTTTTCTTAACATTGATCACACTTACAGATCATTTACACCTCCTATGGAGGCAGTGCAGGGACATAGAAAGAACAGTGGGAATCAGAAAGACAAGGCCTAGCTATACTTCTGCCACTTGTTATGTTGGGAAAGCAACTTAAGCTAAACTTCATTGTCATTGAAGGTGAAATGAGAAAATCATGTAGACCTTGACCATCTCACAGGGTTATGGTGGCTCTTAGCTAAGTGGCTTCATGGACTTAAAAGATTTTGCAAATTATAAAGCTTTGTTAATATGTAGAGTGACCTCTTTTGTTTATGAAATATTTGTCTTTTTAGGCACTACAAGGGTCTCCAAAATCAATAAGATAGAATCAGTATTCTCTAAGAACTTAGCCTAGCAGGAGTGATACTGATATACCAAAGAAACTCTAAATCAAGACCCAAGAGATGCAGGAAATGCTACTATTAAAGTCATTCTGCATTGTAGTGATTGGTGCATTCATTTCCCAAATGGACAATAAATTCCTGAATGGTAGAAACCATGTCTTGTATAATATTCTCACATTCCCACTATTGGCATAAGTTATGAGCTCAATAAAGATTAGTTATACGAATGAGCCCAAATAGGGAAGTGGGCTGAGGAACTATATCACTACACATATAAACACTCTATAAATCTCCTAGTCCATACATATAGTTCCATTGTTCCCCCCACCTCCTGTCCTGTGTCTCCCTACTTTTGGACTTTGGAATGTCCACTCTGTGAAACTAAATTAGTTTTCTTGGGCTGCACTCCTTGTCCCTGGTGTCATGAAATATTTCCAAAGACATTCCTGAAGGATATGCATACCTCAGTTTTTCTAAGAAAAGTATATTTCCCATAAATATTTTGGCAAAGTTAGTCTCACTTCTTGAAGTTTGTAGAAAAGATGCTTTAGAGTTATAGTTTTTCTTATTCACTTATCTTATGACATCTTAAGATAGATATTTTAGAAATTTCTTGTAGTAAAATTCTCCAGCACCCTAGAGGACTCATCAAGAGCCATGCTCCCAGGTTATGCCCTTGACACATCCAGACTAATCTAGTTAGCTATGATGATATTGTTACAGATGCAGTAAACAGCTGCAAAATGACAACCTTTGCTTGGAAACCTGATTTCTGTGGTCTTAAACCAAACTTGCTACCTCTTCTGAATGCACATTTCTGTGCAATGATACTTTCCCAAGTACATTCCAAACACATTGTGCCAACCTTTGAGGATGACTCAGAGTGAATATTGAGCACTCCTGACTTCAAAGAACACATAGCATGGGTGTAAAACACAGAAAGGGATTATTTGGTCATTCATGGTATGTCATCATCTTTTCACATCCCTTTAAGATCATAACATATCACCAGTAAATATAGTATCCTAGAAGTCTAAGTAGTTGAAGTTTTCTGTGCATTCAAGTTTCATTTTTGGGTGATGTTGCTTTGTGTCTATTGTGCTATATTGGGGCAGGCCCCTCTCTCAGAAATCAGGAGGGCAGGATTCTGATTTCAACTTGACCACTAATTAATTCTAAAACCTTGGATAAATTATTTCACCATTTGAAATCCACTGTTCTTACCAGTTAATGAAGAGAATTGGGCTGACTTTATGATTTTTTCCATCCAGAATATTTTTTAGTGCTAACCACTTTTAACATTAAATAGCACAAAGTTGATTAATTACTTTGTCTAGGAAGGGCCAGGCATGTTGAGAAAGTTTTGAATGGCAGAAGGCAAATTACTTGTTGACTTAAGTAACATGAGAACATTTATATGCATTAAAGCAAAGTCTAATAAAAATTCCAATACAGAGAACAATTCCAAATAGTTGTCAAGTAAGAGTTTTGCTGTTATTTCAGAACTGGGAACAAAGGTCCAGAGGTGGACACTTAGCATGCTCATGTTCTATGGTTACTTAATGAATCCTACTGGGGCCGGACCTTTTCAGGTCTTATGAAAAGGTGTCGAAACTGGCTCCTTTACTCTAAAAACAGTGTAATCACCTGTCTATATGAGCAGAAAATTTGAGAATGTCTGCAGTCTAAACAGAGAGAGTTAGGATTTCTGTTTTCCCTCCATGGAGGAGGTGGACAATGCTTCCACATGGAGACACTCCCTTCCCCAACAAAGGATCCGAAAGAATCACTGAGAGTCTGGAGGAGTCAGTCACAATGGGACCCTAACATCTCATTGTTTCTGAAGCTTATATGCAGGTAGAGAACTTACTGAACTTCCTTGTGTTGAGTTGAGCAGGGGAAAAGGAACTGGAAAGATTGGGCAGAACTGAATGAGGGAGAAGGAGTGGAGAAGGAGTACACTTCACTCCCACTCCCTGTCATGGCAAAGTTCTTCTGGGAAGGGCAACCCAGAAGCCAGAGTCTATGCAATGCATAAGCATGAAAAGGAGGTTTAGGGGTTTAAAAATGTTGAGCTAGAACAAATCTTCAGAGGCAGAAACTGCAGTTAGAGGTGCCCCAACATTCCTCTGAAGAATCTTTTTATGTGTCCTGTAGAGAGGCATCATATAGATATCATCCCACGTACAAAGAGAAAAGTTAGAAACACTTTCCTAGAGCCTTCTCGTTCTCCTCCCTGTTCCCAAAGAGAAAGAGACTCAGAAAGGGGACAAGGAGGAGTTAATGGAGACCTCCATGAACCTTCCTCATTCTTCAATCTCCAGACCAAAGCTAACTTTAGCTGGGAAGGAAGGATATAAGGTTAAGGTTTGAAATAATAAACCAGATTTATCTATTTATTAATTGGACATTTTTGGTAACTGAATATGACTGGAAAGCCTTGGAAACAAACTGAATTCTTGAAAAAACAGCAAATACAGCTCTCCTGGCATAGTGAAAGCAATTTTAAAAAAATTGAAAATCATTTTATTTTTGTATCCCAATGAATCTAGAATGTTCAACAACTTGGCAGCCAGACAACAGAATATTCTAATGACTCTATCTGAAAATCTTAATTGCAAGAAACCCAGACTTGGTGCAGATGACACTGTACCTGTACCTGTCCCTCGATAGATAAGTGCCTGCTTCCATCTTATCTTCTACAATTGGTGGAAATTCATGAAAGACTTGCTTCCACAGAAAGGAAAGGATGGTGATCTACTGTTCAAAGTTATTTCCAGAAAATATTTACATATGTTTATTTTGAGAGATAATTCTCCATGAATATTTTCACATTTTTGCATTTGATGATCAAATCATCAAATTTCATGATTGAATAGCAAACATGTGCTGGAAGGTAAAGGCTGTGCTCTTTTCCAGAGAGATTTAGAGACTTATTTCCCCAGAGCCATTTGCTGACATTCCAGTGGAGAGCCCTTCCCCACCACTCCCCAAAGAAAATTGGGTTCCATTCCAGGTGCAGGTTTCTCTCTCATCTCTAAATCTGGAGAGGAGGAGACAGATTTGTCAGCCACCCTGTATAAAAGTGCAGCCATGATTTCACTGTTCTGTGGTGCAAACCCCAATACGTGCCCAGGTGAACAAGGGGCTCTCATCCTGCTGACCTGTGGGGTACCTGGGACTAAAATGTGTTCTCTGACAATAATCTGGCTATTCTCTGATCCAGAAATCTCATGTTTTCTGTCATACATATGACATATATATGTGTGTACTATAAACCCACTTTTATAAATGACAGAATAAAATTATTAAAATTATTAGACAATGATGTTGTTTAATATCTTTATCCTACTAATGTTGTTTTAAAAATTGACATTAACAACCAAATAACAGTAAATTTTGAGCCTAGAAACTAGTATAAAGCATTTTATACATAATTTCTACAATTATGTTATTTTTTAGAAATGATTTTAGTGATATTGATAAGTTTAAATTTTCTGCAAAATAAAAGTTCTTGATTTTGGTCTTAATACATCTGAACAACATTAATCCTATTAGAAAAACACACTGTAATGATCTATTATTGAGGTAGAAATTTCCTAATATTGGGTGAAGTTTTAGAATTCACA
>JAJEJO010000592.1:17726-34289 GCA_020662805.1 Glaucomys volans | reverse complement strand
ACAGGAGACATTGTATTTTTCTCAAGAAACCATGAAGAGGGACCTCACCAGACACCAAATCTACCAGAAACTTGATCTTGGATTTATGGTCTCCAGAACTGTGATTAATTTATGTTATTTAAGCCAGTCTATGATTTTTTTTTTGTAGGAGTCAAACTAAGAGACTCTGATGTGCGAGAATGGATGTCCCTATAAAAGGAGACACCAGAAAGTACTTTCTCTTTCTTTTCATGCTTCTTTCCTCAAACATATGAAGAAGTCACATGAGCACACAATGAGATGGCAGATGTCTGCAAGCCAAGACAGCCTTCACTGGAATTGACTATCTTAATACCCTGATCTCAGACTTCCATCCTCTAGGACTATGAGGAAATTAGCATCTGTTGTCTAAGCCATCTAATCTAGGATCTTGTTATGGCAGCCTGAGCTAATGCCACTCTTGGCTTTAAGTTCTCCTTCTGGCATAAAATGACTGCTGGAACACCATTGGAGACATTGAGTTTCAGGCAAAGGTAGGAAGAAGAAAGAAAGATGGCAAGAAGTTCCCTTTCCTAGGTGAATCAGATTTCCTTTAAGATTTCCCAGAATCCACTTAAGTATTTCTGCCACCCCTGGAATCAAGTGAGGCTGGTAAATGTAGTTTGTAAGCTGGGTGCATTGCCTCCTAGAATAAAAGTATGTCCTATTTGTGAGGAATATGGGAAACGTGGAATTTGTCTTCTCCTAGTAGTTCCTACTACAAATGTCTTCATGATCTCTGCTGAGGGTTGCAAGTTTTGGATGGAAAGTCTGTCCTGGATGAGTGAGGTGGTAACCTGTACTGCACTGAATTCATAAACTGAGTTGTCATTTGGTAATACAGACAAGGACCCAGACAATAAAAATGTTGAAGTACAGAATGTTTTAAATGTTATTATAATTTGATTAAAGAATTGAATGGAACAATATTTTATAACATTCCTGGGAAAAGTACTGAGAGTATTTTCTCTTTTTCTCCCAGCCAAGACAATATCAACTAGATATTCCTATAAAAGATAAAAATCCATTATACATCTCCCATTTCAGAAGGGTTGACTATTCTACACTTACCAGAATCCATTTAGGTAAATCAAATTTGACTATAGCACCACTTCTCAAAGTGAGGTCTCATCTCTGATCTCATCTTCTGAGGGGATGGGGTTGAAGCAGGTAATAGAAGAGGACTAGGCTGGGTGGTCTTCAGAACTGGAGATGTACTGGCTGAACCTGTGCACTCTAGTATTTGCCCGTAGCCGTTTTCTGGGTTTGAATCCACAAAACTTAAAAAAAAAACAAATTTGGAAAGTCCTGAAATGCTGTCACCATCCTGGAATTCCTAGTTAACCACAAAGACCCAGAGTGCTTTCCATGTTTAAACAGGAGTGGATATCCATCACTTTTTAGCGTGACTTGGATAGATTTGGATCGAGGAGCCTGTTCCCTGGTATTCCCAGGTGACTGGCTGTCAGGTCATTAACCTTGCTGCACTGCTACAGTTATTCAATTAATGAATGCATTTCTACCTTTTACACAACTGAATTTTAGGAACAGCTTCTGATGTTTTTCCATCACCATCTGAAAGGGAATAGGAAATAATATTCGTCAATACCTGCTGTGTATAGTTTCTAGATCTAAGACCCTTCTGCCCATCATAATTGATTAGTATTTTTTCACTAGAACCTTATTATATTTGATAAGCATCTCCTTTTAGAATTAATGACCTGGGAACTTAATTCTGGGATTAAGAAGCTTTCCCCCAAAATACCCAAAGTGTTAGTGACTGTGATGGCTTATTTTATGTGTCAACTTAACTGGTCTAAAGAACACCTAGATAGCTGATAAAACATTATTTCTAGGTGTGTCTGTGAGGGTGTTTCCAGAAAAGATTAGTATTTGACTCAGAAAATTGGGTAAAGAATATCACCCTCATCCATTCAGTAGTATCTTCCAATCAATTTAGGGCTTAAATAGAACAAAAAGGCAGAAGAAGCACAAATTCACTCTCTGTATTAGCTAAGACACCCATATTCTCCTGTCCTTGGATGTTTGCATTCCTAGTTCTTGAACCTTTGGACTCAAACTGTGACTGACATTATTGGCCCCTGTAATGGTTTGGATCTGGAATGTCTCCCAAAGTCTCATATTTTGAAGACTTGGTCCTCAATGCAGCAGTGTACAGAGGTGGAATTTTTGTGAAGTGATTAGATCACAAGGACTATGACTTGAGCAGTGGATCAATCCATTCAGGGTTCAAAAATTTAATGGCATTATTGGGAGGTGGTGGAAACTAGAGGAGGTAGGGTCTAGTTGGATAAAGTGGGAACTGGAGACATGCTAGGGAAGGGTACATCTTATTCCTGGCCCCTTTCTTACTCTTAGTCTCTGGTTGCCAGATGCTGTGAACTGAACAGCTTTCCTTCACCATGCCCTTCTGCTATGAAGTTTTGCCTCACCTCAGGCCCAAAATAGTAATCAGTTTACCATAGACTGAAACCTCTGAAACTTTAAGTCAAAGTAAATCCTTCCTCCTTTCAGTTATTCATATCAGGGATCTGGGTCACATCAATGAAAAGCTGACTGATGCCCCTCTGGCCCTCCCCTGAATTGTACCACTGGCTTTCCTTGGCCTCTCACTTGCAAATGGCAGATCATATGATTTCTTCACTTCCATAATCAAGTGAATAAATCATTCATAATTTTTTCTTATATGTAAATATGTGTACATTGACATACGTATGTATATGTATAGATCCTATTCTGTTTCTTTGGAGAACACTCACTCATATAAGTGGTTGAGCAGAGATTGTGACTCATGTTGTACACCCATCTATTACATGTCTTCACGTAATAGGTGCAATTTATTGAAAATTAATTATGTGCCAAACCCTGTGCTCTTCAATCCATATACGAACTCTGTTATGCCTCTCATATAGACAGGAAACACAGAAAAGTTTTTCAAGTAGCCTAACGAGGTAAGTGGTAATTGTACCAATTTTATCTGATCTCCAAGTCTATATTCTTAACTATATACCAAACTCTGCAACATAGATAGAAGAAACAACTTGTAGTAATTAGGAGCTTGGACTCTAGACATGAGTTAAAATTCTGAATCAGCCTCCTACTATATCTGCAACAAAGCAGATGTTATTCAAACTGTGCATATCAATATCCATCTTTACTGAAAAATGATAATATAAGTAGTACTTACTTGCTTCAGTTGGAGTGAATAGCAAATGAGATAATGCTCCACAGCTCTCCAACACATTCTTAAGATCACTTTCCACAGTGACTTAGTGCTATGGCCACAGCTATTTTTTATTTTTAATATTTATTTATTTATTTTAATTTTTACAGACTTCATTGTGATTCATTGTATACAAATGGGGTACAACTTTTCATTTCTATGGTTGTGCATGATTTAGATTCATATCATTCATGTACATAGGGTAATAATGTCTGTCTCATTCTACCATTTTTCATACCCCTGCCCCCTCCCAGTTCCCAGTTCCAAAAAAGATAAAAAAAAAGAACCCTCCCCACACACAAAAGCTATTTTTTAATTTGGAAAAATATTTGTTGAATTCCTTTATAATAGAGCTAATAATCAATATTAATTTACTGTTATTTAAGCAGAAAGATTTTGAAAACTATGAAACTCTAGCTGTTTTTCAAGAAATAGAAGTTTATATTTCCAATGAAATCTCAAATATGAGCCAATATATAATTCAGATGAAAGTATCCTAATTAGGATACTCCTTAGGTTTTGGTGTCTGTCAGGTGGTGTTGCATTGCATGAGTGAGGGGCAAGTGGGAAGTTCATGGTTGGGATAAAGATAGTGAGTTCAGCCTGCACGTGCTGGGCTTGAGGTGACTGGAGGACATCAGGTAGAGAGATATCAGGCAGGCATAAACAGTGGGCTGAGCTCAGGACAGATTGCAGAGTTGAAGACATAAATATGCAGGTCATCAGTTTTGGGTGTATGCATAAGCCAGGTGTTTAGAGTCAGTGTGTACTATGAAGAAAAGACCAAGGACATAGCCTTGATAAAAACATCTCCATTAAAGACTGGGTAGAAGAGGAGGCTGTAAAAGAATCCATCAAGGAAGAGTATAGAGGAGAGGACAAGAATAGGGAAGGGAGTACGAAAGTGTTCAGTAGATGCAAATTATGTTCTCCCTGACACCATGTTAAGGGAACCTACCTCCACCCTCCAATATAAGCCAAGCCTGCTTCCTCAAAAGACTCACAAACTACTGGTTATAGCTGATTGGTAATCAGAACTCAACACAAAACCTAAGCTGGGTCCAATGAATTCTTCCTCCTCAATTGATGTAAATTTAATGGGGAAACTAGTTCTTTTACTGGTCGTTTGAACTGGAGATCATGTAAGTCCAGATCAGGACAGTCATGTTGTGTGAAAGCAGAGAAAGTCAGTCTCCAGAAAGATGACTAAAACAAGTTTATGGAGAGAGATGCAGTGGGCTCAGAATGCTTGATAAAGGAACATAGATTGCAGTTTGTTACTCTCTGTTCCAGTGCCTCAGAGGTCCATAGTGGAGCTACCTCTGGGTTCTGCCCTGTAGGCTGCCTGGAATTGTTGGTGTTCTCAGCAGCCGATGATTCTACACAGAGGCAGAAATTAAGAGAGAAAGACATTTGAAGGAGACTGTAGTTAGTAGTATTTAGTGCTGCAACAGGGGTAAGTGTTCAGATGGAAACATAAGCATCCATTTGCTGTAGCAATAAGGGCATATTGCAAAATATTGGTAGCAACAGAGATTTATGTGACAGCTGGAAGAATGAAATTGAGGTAATCTGGCTCTTTGGGGGAGAAGATTGAGGGATAGAAAGGCACAAAGATGCAGTTTAAGATAGTAACATTAAGGGAGATTCACTGGGATCAAAGAACCAATAGAAATGGAATACTTGCTGAAGCAATGTTTTTCAAAGTGGAGGGTTGGGGACGTTTTATACTCTACAAAGTACAAAATGATTCATTAAGGTACAAGAAGGAGGTTTTCATTTCTGTTTATAGTTTTTCTTGTTTTAAATCAGTTCTTAATGTACTTTTAAAATGTATGTCGTATAAGTGGTACAATTGTGTAATTTGTAAAATGTACGCATAGATCATGGATAGTGTGTTAAAATAATTTAGTGATAAGGATACATGATCAAAAATGTTTGAAGACAAAGTACTAACGTGCTAACATATCAAGAGAGGAATACACTCATCCTCCTGAAAGCCAACATTAGAACAAGCATCATAGAGTCCACCACATGAAAGCAAAATGTTTTAGCAAGTAAGAATAAAACAGTGGAAACAGGTGTGTCCTAATGTGAAAGAAGCTTTACTTTTTAAAAAATCTCATTTTCCCTGTTCTTTCCGGAAACGTTTACTTCTTTCCTAACGAGGTGAACTTTATGAAGCTGGAAGCAGTGGAACTCAATAAGTATTTTATTTGATGACTTTTCCAGACCAAAGACTCCTGGTCATCAATGACTGACCATAGCATACAAAAACTTCAGGTATGAAATAAAGCATTTCTTTAAGAAGAAAATTCTATCTTTATTTTTCTTAGCCCAGTGGTCATCAGATGTTCTAATGTTTCATTTCTAATAAGCCACACACATGTAGAATCTTTTTAAAAGTGTCCAGATTGCTAAGGCTGAGCCAATCACTCTTTCCTTCTTTTCCCCCTCTGATATTTGATGTAGGTGAACAATACAGAAGACAGGAAACATCTTGTTCTAAACATTGAATAACTCTTGATGTTGCTACAGCTTAATAATGATGATGATGACTCTAGTATTAATCAATTGAATAGCAACAAATTCTGCTCCTTATGCTGCCCATCTGTAGGTCTCTAGAAGGCAGAATTTATAGCTCATGTGAAAGGTTAGAGCTTTCTCTTTGTTTTCTAATTGGAGAGAGCGTGGGATTTATTCAGTAGAAAAGAGAGGAGAGAGAGCTCTTTTGCCCTGATGGTATGTGTGAGAAGTGTACCTTATTAGCAAGGAAAGGCCCTTTTTCTAGATGTTACTCTATGAAGGCCAAGCTAGGGTCCTTAGGAGTGGGTGGGATGGGCAGAAATGATCAGGAGAACTGAGCTGAACGTGGGAAACACAAGTAGAAAACCAGGGCCTACAAAAACGGCTACACGATCCACACTGAGTTCTTTATGAATTGAGGGTGAGTCATCAGGAAAAGGTTAAAAGCAAGCTTTGCTTTTGTATCATCTTTTAGATTCTATGTGTGTAAGCAACTGCATGCCAAGAATTTCTTTCTGGTCAGAAACTTCCTAGAGGTTACGTTGTAACTAAAGGGTTAAATAAAAATGCCAGATTGCCATCTAGTTATAGTATTTGCCTATTATTAATTTTCAGGGTTGAAGTGGCAAGTGCTACTCACCAGGGATGTCACCTTTTACTCTAGCAATTGCTACTGCATCCAGAAACTTGCTATCAAAGTCTGACCTTTCCAGGGAGAGATAATCAAGTTTAATCTAAAAATCTATAACTGAGTTTGTACTGAGTGTCCATATCATTTTTATACTGTAATAATTTTTAGTTGAAATTTTTACTTCTCTATTTCC
Source organism: Glaucomys volans (assembly GCA_020662805.1). Lineage (NCBI taxonomy): Eukaryota > Metazoa > Chordata > Mammalia > Rodentia > Sciuridae > Glaucomys > Glaucomys volans. The sequence continues at coordinate 27,677 of JAJEJO010000592.1, read as the reverse complement.
TCACTATTATTAAAAAATTTATGTATAGTATTGACTGAGATTCAAGTAACTTTGCCCCATTTTGGCAGATCTATAAGCCTAAGTATAATAACTTCCAGATACTATTTTTTTTCCCTAAGCAAAATCTAGATAAGCTGCCAGATGATAAGTAGAAGTATGATATTAAAATAATTTATGATAAGCCTAAAGTCATATTTTATATATTTGTAGGTTTATAGTTTTCCACAAACTAATCTGAGCATAGAAATGTGATTTATGCATAAGAGAGTTATGTAGGGAATAAAGAGTAATATCTTTTCCTCAGTCATTGCAAGAACCACAGCTGATACTCTTACAACAAAAGACAAATTAGCAAGAGGAAAGAATGACACATGTATTTAACCAATTTTAAGTGATGCAGGAGTCCTCCTAAGTCAAGACCCAAAGACAGGGAAAGTTGCCTGTTCTTATGTTAAATCTGATGAAGGAAGTGTTTAGTTGTGGCAACATGAATGGACAAAAGGGACATGGCCTAAAAACAATAAGTGTGTTGGGGGGGAATTAGCAAGCTTATTTGTTCAGCTCATTTCCTGTGTCACTGCATAGCAGTCCTTGCTCCTCAGGTGTGGGGTAGGACACCTGTCATAGGAAAGTCTACTTTCATGGAAAGTAGGTCAGGGAATTCTTTTGTGGACAGTTCTTACACATTCAACCAGAATGTCAGAGAGTGACATCCAAGGTGCCACATTTTAGAGTAGGGTGTCCTGCACTGTCGGTTAGGTGTGTATGTCAACTTGACTAGGCCATGTTGCCCAATTGTTCAGTCAAACAGCAGTTTAAATGTTGCTGTGAAGATATATTTTAGGTGTGATTAATAATTAAATCAGTAGGTATCCTCAGAATGGTAGATTATACTTCATAATATGAGTGAGCCTCATCTAATCAGTTGAATGTCTTTAAGACCTTCAACGAGGCAGGAATTCTGCCTCCAGACTACCTCTGAAATCAAGACTCTGACTTCAACTCCTGCCAGAGTTTCCAGGCAGCTGACCTATCCTGCAGATTTCAGACTTGCCATACTTTCTCCTTCTTTATGTAGGGCTGTGTATATGTGTGTGTGCACATTCTACTGAAACTCTTTGGTGAACTCCAATACAGATAAGTGGAGGTTCTTTTTCTTGCTCAAATTAATTATATTATTATTATGAAAATAAAACCTTGTAAACATATGCATTTACATATCAAACTTTCTAAACACGGAAATGAAACACTGATGAAAATGTCTGTGTTCAGGGACTATGTTTGTCCCCAGTCACACCAATAGGAACAGTGGAGCTCTGTTACCTTCATGGTGAAATGCCCTGCTGATTCTGTTGATTGATTCTGTTGTTAGTTCCAACACCTGCTGGTGAGGAGACCAGGGTCAGTCTGGAGTCTGGCAGGGCTAGTCTTATTTCATCCAGGGCATCCTCAGAGGAAGAGCAGTCCAAGCATTTCCATAGCTGTGGTTAGTCTACCACACTAAAAATTGTACCAAGATTGAAGATCGTTAGAAACTTTCCAGATGCTGAGTCTAAATATGCATTCTATCTGAAAATTAGTCTGCTTAGATATACAAAGGTTTACCCAGTAATAATGGGTGTTTTGTTTTGGCTGCTGCCCAATGTAAGCAACTCTAAGATGTTTCCTGTCATATTCTTTCTTGGTGGACCGATATTTAATAAGTTAGAAATATCTGTTTCTTGGCCAACAGATTTTTATGCCTCATCTTTTAACTCTAAGACATATATATAGCTGGACTGGAATTTTGAAATACCAAAAGGTTGAGTAAGTCAAAGTGCTTCATTTACATGGTTGTTTCCCAGATATTGCCTGAACTGCAGAATCAACTCTGTGACTGATTTAGTAGTCAGCTTTTTCATTGCTCTGACCAAAAAGACCAGACAAGAACAATTGTTGAGGAGGAAAAGTTTGTTTGGCACTCACGGTTTTAGACGTCTCAGTCTGTAGATGGCTGACTCTATTGCTCTGGGCTCAAGGTTAGGCAGAACATCATAGCCTGTGGAGGAGGAAAACAGCTCAGGGCATGACAGTTAGGGAGAAGGGAGAGACTAAGCTTAGTTTGCAGGGTCAAAATATATACCCCAAAGGCATGCCCCCAGCAATGTACCTCCTGCAGCTACATCCCCCCTGCCTACAGTTACCACCCAGTTAATTCATTAAAGTGGATTCATGCACTGACTAGGTTTAGGCTCTTATAACCCAATCGTTTCAACTCTAAACTTCTTTGTCTCTCATGTGAGCTCTTAGGAGACACCTCATATTTAAACTCCAACAGTGGCAGAGTTTCCTTTCTTGGGATTGTCCTTTACCCTTGCTTTGAAAGGCTACACTATTCTGTCCTGATGCTCAGAGAGCATCATAGTGATCCATTATATCGAAATTCTTACATCTTTGTATGTCCAATTCCATTGTAGAAGAAGCTGGAAAAAAGTACTGACTTTATTTTAGAGTTCATTTTTGCCTTGGAACCATACAAATTCTGGAGCAAATATAAACTGCAATGTAAGAAGAAAGTTATCCAGGCATGGGGGATAAGCCATGGACCCCCTCTGACCAGCAACAGGTATTTACTTCTCCATTTAGCTTTTTTTCACACAGTTGTTTGCTTTTGTTCAGGGCCACAGTGAGAAAGCTGCAATGTGAGCACACTGATATGTTAGAATGAGACTTGTACATGAGATGCATATTTTATCCCAGTTATTTCTCATGCAGTGCATTTTGAATGAATTATTTATCTTCCTAAAAGATATAATGAAATTACTGTACCAATTTCAGCTTTGCTTAAGTGTTTCACAATTTTCTTTCCTATTCCTATTAGAAAGGACTCTTACTTTTGACTAGTCCAAGAAATAAAAATAATCTATGCTTCATTTTGTCAGAACCAAGCTGGATTAACAAACCTGGGCGGATGTGTTTAAGTTGTCAAAATGAAAAAAAAAAGACACAAATAAAAAATACCTCAGATCATCAGACTAAACATTTACACATCCTCTATCTAGACTTGACTTTGACCAGACTGTTCTTAAATCTCTGGCAATACATGGCAGATGGCAGTCAGTGGTCCTAAGGACTGCAGGCTTCCCATCCAGAGACCTAGGTGGTCACAGGCAGCTGACTCTCATTGTCAAGATTCGGAGAGTCTGAATAAACATCAACGTTTTCATAAGGAAGCTGAGGAATTCCACATGTACCAACCTGGGGAGAGAAAAGCTCTGGAAAGGAAGTGGTAGCAGACACTCCTACACCTCTTGGACAGACATTCACATTTCCTAACAGGGCATCCACTTGACCCCAATGTGAGAACTGAACAAACATCACGTTCACAGACTAGCCCAGGAAAGACACATTTTGATTCCAAAAGTTTAGCAAGTGTACCAAAGGAGTCTACCTATAAAAATTCTTGGCTCCTTCCCCCAGTCAAAGACAAAAATGACAAGAAATATTTTTTTTTCCCCTTCAGGAAAGGGAACTCTGCTAAGATGGAAATGCTCTGTTCTAGACATGTCTGACTTCTAAGAAGACCACAGGAGGTTTAAAAAAATTGTGCAGTAAAGTCAAACACATAGAGAAAGGCCATGGATATTTTTGAGTACAGTTATGTGGTGTTTTAAAGGGAAGAGAATATATGTTTTTAAGAAATTGAGGCCAGAGTATTTTTCAAATATTCTTTTTTTCTAAGTTAATTATTATATCTCTATCCAAATTCATTAGATGAAGAACAGTCTTTGTTAATATTGGAAATGGATTATTCTTTTTGGAAGTCAAGGCTGTGTTGCTCTTGTGCTGGTTGCCAGGTAGGTTTCAGAACCAGATTTCCTTATGCTCTGTTTCCACAATAGCAGAAACTTGCTTCTTAAGGGCCCATTCACCATCCCTGAAATGCATCTTAAAAAATATTGCCACAATAAGGTGGGTTTCATGGCCACTCCTGCAACCCCAACATCTGTGGAGGCTGAGGCAGGAGATTCACAAGCTCAGGACTGGTCTGGGCAATTTAGCAAGACCAGTCTAAAAAAAATTAAAAAAATAAAAAAATGGTGGAGTTGTCAAAGTGAAAAAGGGTTGTAGTCCAGTGGTAAAGTATCCCTGGGTTCAATCCTCAAAACTGGAAGAAAAAAAAAGTGATAATGTATGTTTTCAGATTTTTACTGCAAAATGTTTGAAAAGTTACATTTGAATTTAAATTCAGTAAAATTGAATCTTATTCACAAATTAGTTGCAAATCATTTAGATGAAAAGTATTTTCCTTAATAGTGCCATTCACTTAAAATTTGTTGAGTTGCCTAGCATGTTCAAGTGTATTTTAAATCTTTAGTTCATAACTATGGAAAGAAATATTTTGTTTCTCCAGGAATTTTCAGGGATCTGAAAGTAGGTGGAGAATTCTAAAAATGAAGAAGCAGAAATATTCCTAGGCTTGAAGAGTGGCAAGTCTCAGGTGCCAAATGAAATTAATGTTTCCTTGATAGACAAATGGGAGAGAAGATGCTTGTATCTTGTTCATTGTTACTGAAAATGCATCTTTCTTATTTAAACGAGGATCAGATTTTATAAATAATAAAACAACTAATCTGGTTACATTCTAGCCTAACCAGTCATACAGGATTTCGTTTTCCTTTCTCCTTTTGATGTCTGCACTCTGCCAAGCTATCAATTAATCCTTTACAATCTAATCGAAGTGCAGATTTGTGGCAGAAGAGCAATTAGAATAAAAGAGGTTAATAAAACTCTAGGAATGCTTCTTAGGACTCAAAATTTATGATCTACACATTGAGTAATTTACATTAGAGTCATCTGAAAAATAAATTAGGAGCAGTTTATGAGTTCAGTAGACTCTAACTGTTGGTTTTTCTTGTTCATTTCTATACTGAGAGGAGTGTGACCTCTTAACTTCAGAATTCTTGCAAGCACTGCACTATAGGGGTGAGCCAGCCAGTATATTGAAAGTGGGGCCCTTCTACACTTGGATTGAATGAATTTCGGACTGCCAACCATTGTCAGTTAGTAGCTACATTGCAGAGATCTTGGCATTGAGGCTTTAAAAATATGTGTTGGCTAGTCCCAAAATAATTACTTTACTTTCAGAATACTTTGAAAACATAGAGTCATAGAGCAAGGCCAAATGTGTGTTTGGCACAGGTTTATCTACTATATTCATTTGTATATTTTCATGGAACCTATCAGTATGTCTAAGCTTTTATACAGAAATATAATATCCTTAAATGGAAGTGATTGGAAGAAAATCAAGTTCCTTTCTACATTGGGACTATGATAATAAAATGCATAAAAGGGGTCAGGGGTTAGCCAAACTTGCAAAATTGTAGAATGACTTTTGCTTTGTTTATCTTTTATACTTCATATGTAGGAGTTACCATTTCTCAACCCAAACAGTAGCAAGTCAGGGACGCATGTTCCAGTTCACATTGAATAATATGCCTGTGGGCACCTGCGCATGCACACGCATGCACACACAAGATGTGTGATGGTAGCATAGTGTTATATAAAGAAATCAGAACTAGAAATCCAGAAAACAAACTCATTGTGTAACAATAGGCAAAGCATAATTAATGTGTGTCTCAGTCTCCTTATTTTCAAATCAGAGTTTGATTTTCTCTAGGATATATTGCATTGTATAATTCTTAATTTGAAGATAATGACGAGAGGAAAACGAAAAAGGAGAAAATACAATTAATTAAAATTGATTTCTTTCAAGATTTTGCTTCTTCCCAAATGCCCTGTGAAACCTTTTTCATCAGTCTCAGCTCTCTTCACTCCAGCTCAGCATTCCCATGGCCAGGCCAGGAACCAAAAGAATGGCAAGAACTAGCTAGACTGCAGACTCATGTACCTTAAATACGCAAGCTTTTGACCCAAAGCAAGGTCTAGGGACAGAGATTCTGACTCAGTCCTAGGACTTCAATCTCTTCTCAGTCTCTGTGACCCAAGCTTAGCCCCGTTTATTAACTTTGCATAGGTCACTAACTCTTGCTCTCAGTTCCCTGTTTATAAGACAAGGTGCTGTTTAAAGTCCTATACGGCTCTGACATCCTATAGATCTGTCTAAAGAGACAGTATATTTGGGTCCAAGGATAGAACAAATGATCAATGTCTCTCTAAATGTGTACTCTTTGCAAAATTAATCATATGCACTACTTCTTGGCATGATATACAAGTTGACAATGTTTTTAACTTGTATTAATCAGTCCCCATCTTTGGATTCCTTCTGGTCTTTTAAACCATGCTCACTGGTGTAGGCAATTCCTGCTACATTACTTGCTTCTCAGATGTATTAGGATTCCCTTAAACCCAGAGAAATATTTGTTCTTAAATAGCCTTTGAGCTCTTCTAGTTACATTAAAGACTTTTCTTTGTAAAAAAGAAACAAAGTTCTCTGTAGCAGGTAGTAAAAATCAAAAATAGGATACTGCCCCATAAAGTTAATCTGTATTAGTTTGCTAAACCTGCTATAACCTAGTACCACTAAATTGTGTGGCTAAAACAATGGGAATCTATTGTTTCAGTGTTTTGGAGGTTAGAAATCTGAAACCAAGGTGTGAACAAGGTTGGTTCCTTCTGGGGGCTGTGAGGACCACCTGTTTCATGCCTCCTGCCTAGCTTCTGGTGGTCTGTAGGCAACCTGGTGTTCCTTGGTTTGTAGAAGTATTATGCTCCTTTGGTGTCTATTTGTCCTTGGTGGTTTTCCTACTTTTTGTCATTTTGTGTATCTGCCCTTTAGAATAGATGTGCAATTTAAAATTAAATTTCTTTCACAGTCTTTGCCACTTTAGGGAACATCTCTGGTTCCTCTTGCCTATCATTGCAGAAGGGCCTGTGTAGCTTCTCGGCTGGTCACTTTATCTGACATGCTCCAAGAATAGTAAAGATTAGATTTTTAAAATTCCCTTTTTTTTTTTTTTAACTTCGAACAAAATTCTTTACCTTCTTAACAGACTAAGTATTTTAGTAAGCTCCTCATTTCTGTAACCCATGATTTTTTTTCTGGTCCATGGAAACCTTGTAGCTCAGCTCAACTCTTCTTTCCTTCTATCTTCAACACCTCACTGTCAGCAGTCACTGTAATTTGTTCCTTTGATGTGTTTCTCTTTTCTGCTACACCCATAAGAAATTGTGGGACTCTGTTTTAAATACTTTACTTGGGAAAAATATTCACATTTTTTCCTATTCACAGAAATATCTGGGACCTATTCTTTGTAATGGAAAAAGGTAAGAGAGGGACCTAAGATTTGTCAAACACCAGGCCTTTTGCTAGACATTCTACATAGGTTATCCTGTTTGAATCTTATGAGGACCCTGAGGTATTTTTGCCTAAATTTATGAACACAGTAGAGATGAGCTGAAGATGAGCTGGTTATCATCAACAGTAACCAAGGAGAAAGGATCTCTGGTGTTCTTTACATTTCAGGAAGAATTGCTGAACTTTAAATAACATTGTGAGTGTTGATAAAAATGGTGATACACATGTATTGACCACTTACTTTATATACGAAGTATTGGATCACAAGTACCTTGTCTATTTTATTGCATTTTATGCTCACAGCAACACAGGGAAGTGTCAACCTTTTTTTAACAAGGCTTAAGGTAGTAAAATAACTGGACCCAGGTTTCATAGCTTGGAGTTAGGAAGACCTCTGTTGGAACTCCTCCTGAGTTCAGACCCTTCACTTTTCCCCACAGCCCTGTATTTGATAGTAAAGATATCACACATTATTTTAAAATCAGGCATCTTTTGCAAAACAGCCCCAGCTCTAGTCATTAAGACTGCCACGTATAAACACTATATATCGCCCCATAAATTCTTGCTGAGCATGAAATTTATGCTCAGTACATACTCTTGAGAAATTTGCTTCATAATTAAAAGTTGTTTCCTTGAAAATAACCATATGAATGTGTTTCTTAAACTTATAATAAACACAACTAAAATAGATACAGAGTTAAGAGACCTATGTTTTAGCCTGCTTTGGTCACTGACACCTATAAGACTCCATCCCTCACCTACAAATTTAAACGATGGTTTTAAAATAGTTTTAATGGTTAGGGGTTAAAATGGTCTAAAAATGCACACCCCACTTTTTGTAATTCTAATTGTGTTTTAATTATTTTGGAAAATATTTTTGGTTCTAGTTAACACCAAAGAATATGTGGAATGTTAACTTCAGCATAGCAGTTTTATTCCATGGCATTTAGGAATGCAAATAATGTGCACTCAGATTTCAGCTGACCCACATATTTGGGGTGTGTGTGTGTGTGTGTGTGTGTGTGTGTGCATGTGTTCAATATCAGCGACTAGATATAATCTAATCTATCACTTCAGAAGTACATGTGTTCAGTGTTCATCTTTATTAACTACCAAATTGTTTGGTAAAATATATTATCTTCATTGATGTCTCGTATTATTCTTTAACACTTAGTTTTCCAGTCCTTAAATTCAAGTCATTAGAAAGAACAGTTAGTACTTTAGGGCTACTAAAATTAGCAGTGGTGAACTCTATAGTACATTAGTTATATACTGGACATTCCAACAAGTGCCTCCTTTAGGTATGTTAGATTTTCATAGATACATTTTATTCAACATTTAGCATATTTTCAGACTGTGTAAAAAGATATTTGCTCATATTATCCCCTCTAATCCTTATACTTATCCCATGAGGTAGATGACATTAACCACTCCATTTTACAGATAAGGGAACTGAGACAGGCGCTGTAATTTTCTCAAAGGCATCCAGCAAACCCAGCATTTGAACCCAGTTTGATGCCAAAGACAACTCCTCTCAAAGAGAAATATGAACACCTTTCCACTCATTGATCTTTAATATAGAAAAAATCCTTATTAGAATTGCCAGACTTCAACAATAAGAGATGAATGAGTTCTGAAATGCTATGATATTAAGGCAAAATCTCCATGAGTTACTTTCTTAAGCCTTAGCTCTTATAAACCTCAACTTAGTTTTCAAATTTGATCTTGGCCTCCATAGAGCACTTCCATAGAATATAATCTCCTGATTTAGAATATTTCTAGATATAGCACTTCCTTAGTTTATCTAGGTATAAACATTTTTACACAAGTTTTTATACTCCCAAAGGTTTTTTTTTTTTTTTTTTTTTTTTTTACTTTTTGGCAAATACAGTAATTTTTATTTATTTTATTTTATTTTATTTTTTAAAATTTATTTAGTTTTGATTCATTGAACACAAATGGAGTACAGCTATTGTTTCTCTGGTTGTACACAAAGTAGAGTCACACCATCTGTGCATTCATACATGTACACAGGGCAATGATGTCTGTCACACACTCTGTTATTGTTATCCCCCACTCCAACCCCTCCCTTCCCTCTATGCTATCTATCCTTCCTCCATTCTTGCCACCCTTCCACCCCAAATTATGCATCATCATTCACTTATCAGAGAGACCATTCGGCCTTTGGATTTTTGGGATTGGCTGATCTCACTTAGCATAACAGTCTCCAACATCATCCATTTACCTGCAAATGCCATAATTTTATTCTTCTTTATGGCTGACTAATATTCCATTGTGTATATATACCACAATTTCTTTATCCATTTGTCTATTGAAGGGCATCTAGGTTGGTTCCACAATCTAGCTATTGTGAATTGAGCAGCTATGAACATTGATGTGGCTGCATCACTGTAGTAATCTGATTTTAAGTCCTTTGGGTATAGGCCAAGGAGTGGGATAGCTGGGTCAAATGGTGGATCCATTCCAAGTTTTCTAAGGAATCTCCACACTGCTTTCCAGAGTGGCTGCACCAACTTGCACTCCCACCAGCAATGTATGACTGTACCCTTTTCCCCACATCCTCGCCAACACCTGTTGTTGCCTGTATTCTTAATAAAAGACATTCTAATTGGGGTAAGATGAAATCTTAAGGT
>JAJEJO010000592.1:0-12274 GCA_020662805.1 Glaucomys volans | reverse complement strand
CTCTGTAGTACATTTGAAGGTCTAGTATTGTGATACCCCCTGCTTTGCTCTTCTTGCTAAGAATTGTTTTGGCTATTCTGGGTCTCTTATTCCTCCAAATGAATTTCATGATTGCTTGCTCTAATACTATGAGGTCCGTCATTGGGATTTTAATTGGAATTGCATTGAATTTGTATAGCACTTTTGGTAGTATGGCCATTTTGACTATATTAATTCTGCCTATGCAAGAACTTGGGAGATCTTTCCATCTTCTCAGACTCTCTTTAATTTCTGTCTTTAGTGTTTTGTAGCTCTCATTGTAGAAGTCTTTCACTTCCTTTGTTAGATTGATTCCCAAGTATTTTATTTTTCTTGAGGCTATTGTGAATGGGGTAGTTTTCCTAATTTCTCTCTCATTGGATGCATCACTTACGAATAAAAATGGATTAGATTTTTGAGCATTAATTTTATATCCTGCTACATTACTGAATTCATTTATGAGTTTCAGAAGTTTTCTGGTGGAATTTTTAGGGTCTTCTAAATAGGGAATAGGGACAGTTTGAGCTCTTCTTTTTCTATTCGTATTCCTCTAATTTCTTTGGTCTGTCTAATTGCTCTGGCTAGAGTTTCAAGGACAATTTTGAACAGAAGTGGAGAAAGAGGGCATCCCTGCCTTGTTCCAATTCTCAGGGGGATTGCTTTCAACTTTTCTGCATTTAGAATGATGTTAGCTGTGGGCTTAGCATAGATAGCCTTTACAATGTTAAGGAATGTTCCTACTATCCCTATTTTTTCTAGCATTTTGAGCATGAAGGGATGCTGTATTTTATCAAATGCTTTCTCTGCATCTTATTGTGTTGCCAAGGGATGAGTCTTAATTGTAAGATGCACAAGAAAATAATTTTTTAAAAATCTGACTCCTCCCTGCTCTTAAGTGATGCTAATATGAGGTGGTGTGAGGAAAGAAGAATTCTTATTTCAGGGAGGTCTATAGAAATTAAGTTATAAATCAATCAACAAATGGCTTATTTGGGAACTAACAGAAAGTTAAAGCAGGATGAGTATATATCCATCCCAACTATGCCTCTAAATCAAAATTCAATAGGTTCCTGCACTTTACAAAAGTATTCAAATTATTGGTGCAAAATAATAGGTTCTAAGTTGACAGTAGAAGATCAAGTATAGTTATTTGTTACATTTCTGTACATTCCCCATATTCAGCTGAAAGGACAAAATATTTATAAATATACATTTCATTTTTATTTGCAAATGAATCATTCTATTCAGAGTTTTCCTTCTGTGAATAATCTTTTCTCAGCCTTTGTCCATTCTTCCATCTATATTGTTTCTTATTACTTTATAAGAATTATGTATTTTGTATTTCATCTAACAATTATAAATATTTTATCCCAACCTGTGGTTTGGCATTTCACTTTATGGTTTCTTTTGTCAAATGAAAAAAAAAATCAAGCTCAGTAGTCAAGTGCATCAGTAATTAACTTCATGTCTTTGCTTTATGCATCATGATTAAGTAATTCTTTACTACTGAATGCTGTAAAAATACTTCCCCATGCTTTCTTTTAAAACAATTCAAAATTTGACTTTCACATTTAGGTTTTAAATCATCAACCTATTTATTATCTATTTACCTCATTTATAAATCCATTTTACATGTAGTTATGCTAGTCAAGTTTTTATCACTATAACAAACACCCGATATAATCAGCTTAGAAAGAGAGAAGATTCCTTCTGGTTCACAGTTTTAGGCATTTCAGGTCATGATTACTCGGCCCCCTTGCTTTGGGCGTTTTGGTAAGGCAGCCCATCATGGTAGGAGGGCCTGACAAAGCAAAACCGCTCACCTCCAGACCTGGAAGCAAAAGAAAAGGAAGTGACCAGGTCTGACAATCCCCTTGGAGGATGTGCCCCCAAGGTCCCAAGAGGCCCCACCTCAGAGTTTCCACCACCCCTCAATAGTGCCACTCTGGGGATCAAGCCTTCAACACAGGGAACTTTGAGAAACATTCCAGATCCAACCGATGGCAGTGGTATTGTGTGGGGTAGAGACGCAGTCTTATTTCACACTATACGAATGGTTGTGTCAGACTTACATAGGAGAGCACATCATTTCCCAGGTGATAAATAATGTCCTTATCATTTTCTAGGCCCATCTACAAAGGTCAAAACTAGGCTCTGTATTACCATTTTTCCTTTCTTTCCGTTTTTCTTTTCTTTCCATTCTTGCATCAATATCACTTTGTTTTAATCATGACAAATCTTGATGGTAAGTTAACTCTTTTTTCAAAAATTCCTTACTTGTTCCTGATTCTTTCTTTGTTTCATATTCAATTCATGATCAGATTTTCACCTTAAAAATCTATCTGGGAATTTGATAAAACTTAAATATATACATATTCATATAATGCAATTTATATGTATAGAATATGTTTATGCATATATACATACATGATGTACATATGTGTATGTGAACATAGACATTCTGGAAGCATTGCATTCTTATATGAACTCTTTCCATCCAGTTAAGATAGCCCTCAATTAATTTAAGTTTTTCTATGATTTTGCAGTAGAATTCTATATTTTCTCCATAAAATTTTTGAATCTTTTAAGTTTATAGGCACACTATCTTTATTTTCAATGTACATTTAAAAATAACATTTTATAAATGTTTGTTTCTTCTTTCTAGGAGCACATTGAAACTTTTTGTAATTTCAAATATTAATCCTATATCCTGTATGACCTTGCTGAATTTCTCATTGATTTTAACAGTTTGACTATAAAATCACTAGATTTGATTTAGATAATACATATGTAGATATTAAATTATTAACAAGTCCCCCCCTGGATAAAGTTGATAATGCTATTCATTTTGGACTTGAAAGGAAATTCTTTTATGATCAAGTAATTATCTTAAATTTTTATAGTTAAGTTTTTGTTAGCTATCTTATATTGGAAGCTCTGTTTCCCTGTGATGAATAATTCTTTGATGATTAAGATAACATCAGAACCATCTCAAGAGCTTATTAAAAGAGAGTGTTGGACCCTATCCTGGAGTTTATGGTTCAATAGGTTTGATGATAGCCCCAAATATACATTTCTAATAAGCTTCTAGGTGACATTGATGCTGCTAGTTGTGGGACTACACTGAATACCACTGCCACTATTCTGTTGCTCTTAAACTTCTGTATTTATCTGTTGTAGCTATTACATGAGCTGGTCTAATTTGTTCCTAAACTTGCTTATACCAACTTTATTTGGATTCTATTTTCCTATTTTCAAGGAGATAACCAGAGTGAATGTGAGGCTTACCTCCTGTCACTCGTGAATGGCTTATACCTGCCAATGCTTTTATGAATACCTTATATTTCAGGTTTTATATTTCTTTTCCTCTGGTTTGTTCTTTTAATGTTGAACTATACTTAAGTGTATCTCTTCCAATATTTTATTATAAAATTTTTCCAACATGAGATTTGGAAGAATTTTATGGCGAGCATCCATCTACCCATCTCCTAGTCTCTACCCATATCACTGCTTTTGATGTACATGTATCTGTCCATCCCTCTACACATTCATCAGTACGTCTTACTATTTGGTGCTTCTGTGTCTGTTTTCTTTGTATCTTTAATTCTTTGTCCACTTTAATCACCTTACCATATTTATTTCATTATTTCAGATTTTTCTGTTTTCTGCCATTATTGAGAATAGAAATCTATTTTTCATGGGTGTTGTCTCATTTGTGTTACATTGTTTCTTTTATTTTTATTATTACACTGTAAGACCTTTTCACTCTTATGGGAATCCTGATCCGCCTAGGGTGAAAGAATTCCTATCAAGGAACTTTTGTGTTTTCTTATTCCAGGACTTTCAGGAATATGACTGTTTTAAGAGCAAATTTTATGGTAATTTCTCTTCCAAATCAGACAATGTTTGGTACAGACCCAAAACAGAGATATACTTTTTTAAGTCACCCAAAATTCAGGCTAAAATAAACTTCCTTGTATTCTCCCTATGGTAGTGGGTTTTCTTTTCCCATTTTAACTTTTTCATTGATTGCAGACCTTTGAAGTCCCAACTTTGTGTTGGTGGTCTCAGCTCCATCCTTTTCTAAGGACCACATTCTCTGCTCCTGTTCAAAGGTGTAAACCCAAGATTAGCACATCCCCAAGAGCAGACACAACCCCAGCTCCTGTGCTTGCTACCTGCCTTTCTGTTCCCTGCTGCTTTTGTTTTCCCCATATGTGCAAAGAATTTATAATATGAAATTCATTCGTGTTCTTTGTCCCTATATTTTGGCAAACAAAAGTTTACCTCTACTTCAATTATTTGGGATCAATTTTTGTGCATATTCTGAGAAGGTGCCTATTTCTGTTTCTTCTTGTCTATTTTCCTATACCTGACAGTCTTAAGTATAAGTTATTTTACATTTTTCTATCTAAAATTACTTTTACTTAAAATTCACTAATGCAATTTTCTCTCCTTCATTTCAAATTGTTTAAAGTTAACTAGTCATTCTTATCTGAAGAAACTGTGAATAAGGAAAACTCCTTTGCCCACCAGCTACACTAGTGCATTCTCTATTTTCCCATTATAAATCATAGTGTCTGACATTCAAGCACACCACATACTCCTGGCCAGGAGAATATTTTATTCTCCAATGAACACTGGCACTTCTGTTCCATCAATTGTGGTGTAGACTTGAAAAGAGTCAGTTTGTTTTTCCTGTTGTCTTATATTGCCATTTTAATTACTTAACATCTTATTGCTATTTAATCTATTTTAAGTTATTTAATCATTGAAATACAGCTTAATGAAATATGAATAAAAGTTAATTTCTATCAAAATTAAATTTAGTCCCCCGATAAAGCCTCATAAAGTTGTGTTTCTAAGTAAATTTTTCTTTTTAAATTAGGTATAGATAGGAGAATAACAAAGAACTGGAAAAATATCCTTAAAACCTTAAGACTTGCGTATCGATACTAATTTGAAAATGTGTTTAAATTCTAATTTTAAAGCATTTTAAAGAAGACGAAGTTAGGAATTTTAGATATTATGTTATGGGTAAAGGTCCTTAAGCAATACAGACTTTTATGTGACACTTCAGTAAAAGATATTTACTTATTTTGGATTAGAGTATGATCTTCAAAAATTTGTCATTTAGAAAAATATTTCTCATATTAAATGACTTGATTAAATACCCAATTACTGATCCTACTTATATAAGGTAATAGGATTTCTACTTTATTTGATTTCATTATTATGACTACTCATTTTTCTTACTGGCTGAGTGTTACTAAATGCTAATATTTATTTGAAAATCTTTCCAAAGGAATAGGGGACAACAAATTAAACCCCTCAAAATAAAATCAAGTGTTTAATAGTACTCAGAGGTCTCTAGCTGCTAGAACTTACCCCTCACCTTCGGAAACAGTTCTTAATGGGTAATCTTGTTCATAACCAGGATCCCCATAACCCTTGGGGAAACTGATTGGATCAGGGCTGGTGGAGCACATGCCCCAAAGATATAGGCAATCAGCTTATAATGGCGGTCCCACCAGCTTGCCCAAGAGACTATTACACCCAACCTGATCCCCATCTCAGAAGAGGGTAAGTCAAAAGTAAAATAGCTCAGAAAGATACAAGAAAAAAGCCAAGAAGGTAATAACAAGCAACTCTAATTAATACACTGTATGAGGCAGAGGGAAGGCATGTAGATAACAGGCCAATTTTCATGGAATAAAAAGAAACACCTAGGCAAAGAAGCCTGGAGTCCCAGGCATTAGAGATGAGCATTCTCCATGACTTCCAGAGATACCTCTGGCTTCTTCAGCACTTATCAATTCTAAACTAAAATGATGCAGTCCCTAGTTCTCCTTAAAGTTGAGACCATGTTTGGTTCATCATACTTTTGGTATCCCAACTACAAACCCTACTCATCAGATGAAATCCAAGCATATGTGCTTAAAAGTTGAAATTGCCTAAAATTGGTGAAAGATAACCTGATTTACAACTTCACAGTCTTTAACAGTGAAGATTGTTGAAGGCAGGAACCATATGTCTACCACATTTTGGCATGCTAATAAGGCAACAGAATGAAAAACAGTTTTAGTGAATTTATCTGCACAAATATGCTTATTTAGAACCATTTCTTAGCAGAGAGGCATTCCAAAGTGTTGTATAATTTATCTCATATCTTTGCATGGAGTATTGTGTGAATTGAAGGCAGTAAAACATTGGAGGAGAGTCAGGCAACCTAGATCATAATCAGAACTCAAACACGACAAGGAGTTGGTGACTGTGGGAAAATCATTCAGAATCCCTGAGCCTCAGTTTCTTTCTCTGTGGGCCAGGGGAATCCTAGGGCTAAGATGGTTTTGCAGTAACACAGATCCACTCCTTGATGACTTTTATGGCAGAAAGGAGAGGTCGTGCTCACATTTCAGAATGATAACAAGTGCTCTTCATCTCAGACAATGCTTATTGCCCTTATACTTTCATACCTGTTTGGTTTAAATGTGGATAATATCTTGGCATATCTACTTTCAATGAATTTCCTAATATTACTAAAACAATGTTTGAAACAAGGGATCAGTTTAATTTTTCCCCTCAAATTAACTATTAAGTGCAAAAAAGGAGGTGAAGGATTCACTCCAAGCTCCATAAATACAAATTTGTTCACAGAAAAGCAAATAGGAAACAACTGAGTATACTATTACATATTTTTCTATCAGACTGGACTTGGGCTGGGCAAATACCTAAGTTTGCAGTCCAGTTGGCATCCATCCCTCCCTCTGCCTCTCCCGTGGTTCCCAGGGATTCTAACCTCCTATGCTCTGTGGCAATGACACACTGCAAGCCTGACCTTCCTCTCTCTCCTCTTCCTGTCTTCAAAATGTCTGTATTCTCTGCGCTTTGCCTGAAACGACGAGACTTATCAAAGGAGAAAATGTCTGTGGAGAGCAGAGAATATTTCTCATTTAGAATAACATTTGCATTTTATAAGCTGCCTGAAGTAGTGGTAAGCACTTTGAATTGAAGAAATTTTCATTTACTGTATGAGATCCTTCTGGGAGCTCTCATAGGTCACCATGTGTGAGGCTCATAGGTACGACAAGAAGCAGACTAACTTTCTGCACAAAATGCACAGCTGTGTGTGTATGTGTGTGTGTGTGTGTGTGTGTGTGTGTGTATAAAACTGTCTTGGGAAAACAAAAACAACAGCTGGTAACTGGTCTTTTCTATCTCAACTCTACAATAACCTACGAATGGAATTGTTTTCCAAAGTGATTAAATCTGCCCTATTTGGGGCACACTGTTGGCCAATAGGTGTCAGAGAATGATTTTTCTTATCATTGACAGGCCCTTTATTGATGCAGCCAGGTTGGAGAAACATTATTTATGCATGATCCGAATGTGTGCTGATATCTTGTTAAGTCCAGATGTTCATATTCCTAGATATAATCTTCACACCGAAGCCCAAATCAACATCATGCTGGGAGACTGAATTCCTCAAATTCAGACCTTATTATTTCTACTCCTCTGGGAAAATGTTCATCTTGCCCCTCCCAACCTCCAAGCCCTCCAGATTACAAAGTGAACGGTTAGCAAGACCCAGGAGCCCTGTAACAATTCTAGTCATATGAATCCCTATCCACAGCTGATCATGGTGGTAAAACAGAAATAATTTCAGAATAACTGTATTCGGAAGGATAGAGAATAGTCAGAAATTAACAGTAAGAAGATTAATGGGATGATAGTTTGGTCAGTTGAAAAGGGTCATAGGGTTTTGGTTGTTTTGTTTTAGTTTTGCTTTTTTGTGCCAAATGAGTCCCATGGTTAATTTACCGATTGACTACCAATCTTTGGCAGAATTAGATTTGGAGTGCTTAAACAAATGGTTATGAAGAGTCTGTTTCTTTAGCCTCAGTAATGATCTTAGGTAAAGCAGAGGAGCTGAGATAAGCTCTGCTTGAACGATATGTAAAGCTATTTTAAACATGGTCTGGTCTATCATTTCATACTGAAACCCAAATAGTACAAGTAAACTTGTACTAAGGATAGAAAGTTAAATTTAAAGAAAACATCCTTAATTCCACAGGTGATTAATTAAATACTAGTAGAAACTGAGGTTTGGAAGGAAATCTATTCCTGAAATATGTTCAACAGCAGAGTAAAGGATTATCTGACTATACCCCTACTAATGGCAGAGTAAATAGAAGAATAGTGTTTTATGTTCCTTTTATTCTTTCAGTTTATTCCATTTTATCTGCCTGGTAAAGTAGAAATTTGGGTTGAATGACTTAAATAATGAAATAGCGAGTGTTTACAGTATTATATGCAAAATGATGACAGTTATACAATAGAAATGAATGATACCTTGAATATTAGGAATTTCCAGTGGACTGCTCTTGTCCTGGCAAATATTAAACTTTTATAGATAACAGTGCTTCTAGTGTTAATTGTCCAATATATTGAGTGGCAAGTCTGAATAGTTTTTAGTCACTAAGTTGTTAATTTTGGAGGACATTTTTTTGAGCAGTTAAAAACCAGAAAACTTTGTATTTTTGTGGTGTGTGTGGGAGTGTGTTGAGAACTGAACCCAGGGCTTGGGGCATGCTAGGAAAGTGCTCTACCAACTGAGCAATATCCCCAGCCCTGTAGGTTTTCACTGTGAAAGTAGATTTAAGATCATATTCATCTTTAGTGGCTGTATGATAGCCTCCAATGCTAGCTTCTCATTGTTTTTCTAAATATGACTTACCTAATGCTGAGGATTCTTCTTACACACTTATTTTAAATTATGTTATGTACTTCTCAAGCCAAATCACAATAAAATTAACTTGAAAACCTTTTGACATTTTTTGGTGACAAGTAAAGCAGATTTTTTTGTTGTTGAATTTTAAAAACTATAAGCAAGTTGAAGGGAAAATACTATCCAAAAGGTGACCTCTCAGGAATGGGTCTAGTTAATGTTTTAGTTTGCCTCCTCCTTTTAGACAAGTGTGCATGTGTTTATATTTCATTTTATGTCTTTCCCTACAAAACAATTTATTATGAATGTTTTTCCATGCTGTTACCTAGCAAGGGCTCACTGAAGAGCCATGATGTCTTCAGTTACTGGTTCTTGTGACTCAACTGGAAGGAGCTCTAGAGAAACAAGAGTAGCAAGCAAAAGTTTAATAAAGTGAGGGTCAACATATAGCATGACCCTCTCACAGAGAGGACAGTGTGGTGCCCAGAATTGGAGTCTTTAAGGAAATTGAGCTCCGCTGTTCTTGCCTCATTTTTTTCTGCACCCTTCATTGATTTATTACCCTTCCAATATCTCTCGGCAATTTTATTTATTTATTTATTTATTTATTTATTTATTTATTTTTGGTGAGGGTCTTGATGTCCTGGTTTGTCCAAGTGATTGGGTGGGTTGCAGCATGGTTTCTGTGATGAGGGAGGATCCTGGCAACCTGGTTACAAGAGATAAAGATGACATGGTCTGGAAATTGTAGTTTCTCTTGAGGGATTATAATTAGCTATTACTGGGAAGGTTTTGACATACCAGACCCTCCTTTTCATAAGTTTGTCTGCTTCTATTAAGATTTCCATAATTTTAAATAATAGCTTCTTCAAGGGATTATAATTATCTACAGCTCAGGGAGGTAGGGCATTCCAGTTGTCATTCCCCAAATGCTTGCCCATTCTGGTAAGTTTCCCTGTGATTTTAGTTTTACGACTCCAGGATTTTTCTTAATGCATAAGCCTAATGTCTGTCTTCATTCTTTTCCCCTACCCATCTGTTCATGGCTAGCTAACCTTCCTACTAATGCTACTAAACAAATTGATTTCATAGTAGGCAGGCATTGAAGATCAATGATTATGGAAATAATATTTTCATAGCAAATCTGTTTTGGATTCAGGATGAGCAAAAATATATTAAAAGGAAAGAATTAGAAATCTTCCAAGAGATGTTTCCTTCAGAGTAATTTTGACTGTGGGATGATAGATGACTTAGCTCAATGTTGATGGGTTAGTTGTAGGAGACACATACATGTATTTGGTAGAAATTATGCTAAGCGGGGGGGAATCAAGAGGACTTAGGATCAATCATGGCTCTGCCTCATTGACTCAGTGAGTAACACTGGAAAAATGAATTAATTTAAGTATCAATATTTATAATATAAGCCTATCTAAATTGCCAGGGTACGATTCTTAATACCACAAATAAAATAATTATTGTTTGATGTGGGTCATTTGATTTTACTTAGTTAACAAATCCAATCAGTTCATTGTCATTTTTGTAAGACCAGCCGTGACAGAATATGGATTTATAGATTTTTTATAGCTATTTAAGAAAGTTTTTCAGGAAATCTGTTCTTTGAATCTTAGAAAAAGAATTTGAGTAAACAATAGTCACTTAATAGATCTATTTCCTTGTGTAATTCAAAGTTATACAAAAGTGGACCAAATGCCAATGTTCAAAATATGTCTTTTAAAAAAATTAATTGATGACAAATTATTTTTAAGAAAAGATGCTATAATAAAATATCAATAATTATAGTTTATGCTTAGTTCTTTAGGTGTAGAGAATTTTTTTTTTTCATTGATAGACTGATCAGAACCCAGTATCTCATTTGCCTTATTGGCAAACCCACTAGTTCACAGTCAACTTCGACGGCTATAATAAAAGTTTCTTACATATGCAAAGCATCTAAAAATAGCTTTGTAGATGGGGCAAGTGAAAAGTTAACGAGGAAAGAAAAGGTTCTTTTAGGATCACTTCATTTCTCTAAGTTTCAACACTATGAAATTGTGAGAAGAGCCCTGAGATGCACCATCACTGTCTTTCCCCCAGCAGCAGTACATGGAACTCTATGAATATGGAGGATGAACTCTTGTCTCTTCCAGAGAAGGAGGTTTGTTCAGTAACTTCGTAGCTTTGGTAAATCACTCCAAACAACATTATATCCCTCCTAATTTGGTTTAAATCCATTTTGTTGTGTTTTGTGCACCTCCAAGTTTGAAAACAGCTGGTGACCACTCACTGAATAAAGTCCCTTGTGCATTTAAATCTGGCATGAAATGACTCTTGGGTTGTTCCAGCTTTATTAACTTCACAATGTCAATCTTGGCTTCTAGTCCTTTAATCATTTTCTGGATTCACTCTAAAGTGCTCCACAGGTTTTCATGCATCAATCTACTTCAATAATCCCTACTACCAAATTGTGTTGGTTGTCATAGCATTTATGTCTCTTGCTCTATGTTTCCTTGCAGACTCTGGGCTTAAGGACAAAGCAAAGGTGGAGTTTTCAGAAGTGCAGCTTTGCATTTTTCCTGTTTTATTTTTAATTTTAATTTTTTATGTGATAATTGCTTTGTCACTGATTCATAGATTATTTATCTAAGGGAATAATCTAATTTAACTAGCAATAGGGATAAAACTTTAGTTCCATTGAAATTCCAAGATTCTGCCTAGCCAGGTTTTCACTCAGCTGAAAGTTTTCTCTAACAATCTTAACTTTATTAATTACCACTTAGATGAAAAATTTCCAAAAATATATCTCACATTCCTGCTTTCTTATATATTTTATACAGAACATGTTTGAGTTTTTTCATTTGATAAAATAATTTGATTCAATGTATATTTTTTGAGAGCCTACAAAAACAAGAAATATGCTAGGAGATATGGAGACAAAGTAAAGCTAACTTTTTCTAAAGAGGTTGGAATCTAGTAGGAAAGATGAATAATGATGGAAATGATTCCCATGCATATCAGTAAGTGGTGAATATCATAAATGACTACAGGTACATGTTAAGGGAATCTTGTAGGGAATGGAACAGCATGGAGGAAATACCTTTAAGGTGCTTATTAAGGTAGAAGAAATGCTTTCCCTGCACAAGCAAGAGACTCAACTGAAGTTTAAAACAAGGCACTATGAGAACAGTGACAGAGTCTGTTTGGCACATTATTCTAGCATAGTGGGTAACTAACATATATGACCTTTAACCAGACTATACAGTGATTTGAGTATAGCTAAGGAGTTTATAAATTTTTGCAGGAAGAGGGAAGTCATTGTCACTTTTTAAGAGTATCAGCAAGACGGGGCTGATTTTCAATAAGACTGATGACTCAAAATAGAAAAATAAGACTTTGAGGCGCATGTGCTTCCCTGGCAGAGAAAGGCCATCTTCAGCTGCCTGAGCACTCAGAGCTAAGCTCAGGCCTTCCTGCGGGGGACACGGCATTGCGGCTCCAGGTGAGATCTGGCCGGGAGCAGAGCTGGAGCTG
>JAJEJO010000591.1:462786-561068 GCA_020662805.1 Glaucomys volans | reverse complement strand
TCTCCTCTCCTGTCTCCACTCCCTCCCAGGCTTATTCACTAATTTCTCTCCTTTTTTTCATGAAACAAACTATGTCACCACACACTTGATCCAATAGCAGAACATTCCTTCTAATTCTTTGGCTGATTTGTTCTGGAATAACTGGTTTTCTTTTAGCCTCATGAAGAGGAAACTCCCTCTCCCATATCTAGTACCTCAGCCAGCATGTAGGATCAGATTTCATACCTTTGCTTTTCTATCTTCTTTACTTACCTCTTTTTCTAAAAATATGCCATCCATTTACATCAGGGAGTGGAGGTTAATGGTTAAGTGGCCTCCAGAATAGAGGATTTGGATTTGAATCTCCCAGTTAAACCACTTAGTGGCAGTGTGGCCTTGGGCAAGTTACCTAATTTCTCCACCTTGTCTGTAGGAAAAAAAAAAAAAAAAACAGGAAAGTTGTATTTATCCTTTGGTAAAAAATACATGAATCAAAATAAAGTGTTCATGCTTGACAAATAGCTTTCAGCAGAAGATACTTGCTGCTATGATTATCCCTTTCACTCCCTTTTATGATCATCAACCATTCTTTCAACTAATCTGTCATTGCAGACCCTGGCACCTGGCTCCACAGCAGAGGGAATATGTATCAAACACCCTAACTTCTTAGTACCTTGACGTTGATTTGAATGTCCTTAGGCTCCATTCCCTTTCAGCCACATATACCTATGAATTTCATAGGTATAGTTCCCTATGAACTTGGAAACTATTCTGCCTCTGAAACGTTAAATCCAAACATCCCACTCTGACCAAAATCTTCTATACATTCAGTTGATGATTCTATAACATCTATTCTTAAAATGCATCCATACCTTCAGTCCCTAAAATCCCTGTTCACTGCCTCCCATTATCATTCCTCCCTCCAGTCAGCCACTTCTTACCAATAGCCTTAGTATATTTTGCTCCCATTTCTTTCCACTGAATACCTACCTCCCAGCACTATCACAGATTACAGCCCTACCTAAGTGCAACTGAAACACCCTTATCTTAGGCCCTTAGTTAGAGAAAATCACACATCCACCCTGTCTGCAATATAGATGAGAAACTGACAGAGAAGTATAGTGCTGGTAGCTCTACATCTGAAATATTTTGTTGTTTGTTTTTTGAGGTCCTATCTAGTTCCTGTCACTCTTACTTTGATTCTCTGAGTTCCCTCCATCCACTGTGAGGCAATAAATCCCCATTAGCTTGGCCAAACTGAGTTGGGTTTCTAGCAAAATAATCTTGACTAATACTCCTCTTTTCATCAAAGACTAGTTTATACTCTTCCTTGTGCTTTCAATCCACTCAGTTCTTAACACTGTATTCGTAAGAGGAGTGATGCGTCTGATTTCTCCACAATTACATTAGCATTTGTCACACTAAATTGCTGATAGTATTTGTGTGTCTGTCACTAAGCTGAACGCACCTTGAGAACTGGAGCTGCATAAGAGACATAATAGTTTCTCAGTACATATGAGATGAATGAATGAGCAAGTGAGCAAACGAGGTGTGACTTCAGACTATGGGCTTTGTTATTAAAAGGTCTGGATTTGAGTCTGTCTTTATTATTTATTTATTCTCTGGGTGATCTGGGGGCAATTTGCTTCACCTCTCTGAGACTTTGTTACTTTGTTACCTATAAGCTATTATATACAGACAAAATGCCTAATTGTTAGGAATAAAAGAAGATGTTCAAATGCCCAGTACCATGTATTTATTCTGTAACTAGTAGCTCAAAAAAGAGAAAAAAATTCCTTTGGGACAAAGTTTATAGCATAATATTAATTTTTAAAAGGGAAAGAGATAAAACTCTCTCAATAGAGCTATTAACATTTTAATAAATAAAAATATTAAAATAAAAAAGAGACATTAAAATACTCAACAAAGGAAAGTGGAGGAGATTCATTAGTTTCCACTAGGGAAAGCATTGGTCTACTTTTATGCTGGACTTCTGAGAATGGATTGGAAGGTAGCTGAAAAAAATAGTTGAATGAAGAAAATAAACAAGACACAGAGGAACCAAAGGTGATCATTAAATTTCTTTGAGGGACGGTATTTATTAAGTATTCTTAGCATACAGTATCATATGTTGCAAATGCTTATTGAATTCAATTATTGAATCCTATGATATTCTCAGCCTTGATAAGTAATGTATGGATATGATACTATTTAAACTAATTTTTATATAAAGAACTATGGGGCTGGGGATATAGCTCAGTTGGAAAGTGTGTGCCTTGAATGTATAAGGCTCTGGATTCAATCCCCAGCACCATGAAAAAAAAAAAAAAAAAGAACTATGACCATTTTTTTTAAATGTGGAAAAATGCTGAAGTATTCACTGTATGTAAGGGACTTAGAAAGTTACGAAGGAGTTAAGGAGAAAGGAAGAATCCCTAATCTCACTCTTGAGGAACAACTGCTATTCATATTTTGAGTATTTTTCCTGTTTTCATAGGAAATACATTTCAAGAATTCACTTTATTACACCACACAACTATATAAGATTATCAACAAAATTTTCAATATATTAGAAGAAGAGCATTCTAATTTTCTAGTTACTTTCCTTTTCCTTAAATATCGTATGCTAGATATTTAAGGAAAAATGAAAGAGATATGAAAAATTCTGGTAAGTTAGTTCACATT
Source organism: Glaucomys volans (assembly GCA_020662805.1). Classification (NCBI taxonomy): domain Eukaryota; kingdom Metazoa; phylum Chordata; class Mammalia; order Rodentia; family Sciuridae; genus Glaucomys; species Glaucomys volans. The sequence goes on along the minus strand of JAJEJO010000591.1, from coordinate 558,404 downwards.
TTTAAATATTTGGAATCCGCTTTCATAAAACTTCAATATTCTATAATTTAAGTACTTATTTAAATTCCAGTTTAGAAAATCTCCTTGCCTTCTGTGTATAGACAAATTTATGATTTGAGAAATGAGACCCTAACGTTTAAGACTGAAGGGATAATCTGGAACTCTTCTTTTGAATCTGTTTTGCTCACAGTGAAATGTGAAGCATTTTAAAGATCCATCTGGCATCTATGATAACATATAGATTTTTCTTTATCATCATGATTTAGGAGATATTAAATTGGACCCCCAGAAACAGTGATTATAGGGACAGTCAACTCTTTTATCTATCTTAGCATTAAGGTTAATGCTAATCTGTTTAGTGTTTAATGCTAATTAAATGTTTCTTGTTTCTTAAAGTTATCTAACACAAATATTTGCTATGCCATTAAGATTTACCTATAAACATAATATTTAATGGCTGCACAATATTCTGTTTATGAATATATCATAATTTTCTTAACATTCCCCTTTTTTGGACTTTTAGGTTTCCAGCTTTTAGTTATTATAAATCATACTCTAATAAAAAGCTTTGAGCAAAATGTTTTCTTTCTGATTACTTCCCTAGCAAAGATCTTCCTAGAAGGGCAATTTCTAGTTCAAAAAATGTAAAGAGATTTTAAGTTCTCAATAGATACTGTCAATTGATTTTCATCAACAGTATATACCTGGGTAGTCATAAGGAGATTTTTTTTGACTGATAGATTAAATGCTATCTAATTTTAACTTGCACTTGTTGGATCATTGTTGAGGCTCAATTCTTGGTCATTTTTATTCCTTTTTTTGTGAATTTAATTGTCCATTTCTCTTTTAACATCTTAATGTTTAATTGGCATGTACAAGCTCTTTATAAAAATATTAACTTGTCTGACATTTATTATGGATATTCTTTCAATTTTTTTTCCCTTGGACATTCATTCAGTACACATTTATTTATCTGAGTCTCTCCAATGTGCTAGGCACTGAACTAATTATCAAGAAAGAAACAGTGATGGTCCCTGCCATGCATGATCTCATAGTCTAATGAGGGAAGCAGGCAGGTAAAGCATTGATTGTAATTAAGCTTTCCCAGGCCTCACTGGAAGTACAAATAAGCTATAGTGGATATGCTAAAAGAGGTATGTGGACAATTCCATGGGTAAGGGCCACAAATAGCCTTCCCCGAAGAGAGGATTCTTAACTAAGTATAAAAGCTGAGTAAATTAGCAGAGTGACAAGCTCCAAGGTGGGAAAAGGCATTCCAGGTAAAGCAACATCTTTAGACAGAGCCAGAAACCTGGTTGGTAAGGGGAACTTCTGTATGTGGATTTGCTGGAAAGTCAAATGTCAGGCAAGTCCAGAAGATGAAGGGGCTAGAAACCTCAGAGGTCACACAATTTTAAAAATTATAAATAACTTCAGATTTTCAGTGAAGTCTAATCATGCTGTTTCTTTCTGTTCTCTTACATAATGTTTAAGAAGGTCCTTCCTGGCCCAAGATATAATGTTTACCTTTTCTTCTAATATCCATTTTTAATACTTTGATTTTATTTTACCTTATGTTGGACTATTTAATCCATCTGAAATTGACTTTGGTAAATGAGAAAGTAAGCCTCATTTGTATCTCTTTTTTTTTCTGTTTTAATATATATCACATCTACTGTTTATTAAACTTTTCTATGAACTTACTTTGCTAATTAAGGGAGTGGTGAATATTTAAGAAAGAGAATCTATTTTCAGATAAGGACAATGCTAGGAGAAATGAAGGAAATTTCACTAGGATTTGCAGTTTCAATATTTAAATATCAAACTGAGTGGGGCCAAACACTAGGGAGCAAACTTCCAGCCATTTAGGGGCCTGGTTCTCAGAGTACTTCTGCTACTTTGTGTTCATAAATCGCACATTTTTGAGGAGCCAAAATTACAGAAAGTAATTTATTCTCCTGACAACTGAATGGGGAAGAGCGAGAAGGAATAAGGTGTTGTAAGCTTGATTTGTTTACTCCTACTGGAAATACGGTGGAGTCAGATTTCTTCTCGGCTAGGAATTGAATGGGCTTGACGTCTCTCTGCTGGCACAAGCCAGAAACTGGCTGTGAACTGAGGGTTGTGATTGGTTAGAAAGCAAGAGTAACCTGACTGATTTGCTCAGGATCCCGCCCCTCCCCCCCACGCCCCGCCCCACCACCCTTTCCTGTTGTTACTTCACAGCATTCTGAAGGCCTGTCCACCAATTACTGGCCTCTATACTGGAAAAGTCAACTGCTGAGGAATGCCAAGAGTCCCTAGCAACACCTTGCAGCTTTTGAAATCAGCGGGGGAGAGACTGTGGTCCGCTGTTAGTAGAGGAGAGCTTCTATGCCTCAGGAAGAGCAGACTCTCAGGATGGACACTCTACCAGGAGAAGAACCCTTAGATAAACAAAATGAAAAACAGAAAAACGAGGAAGAGGAGATGGAGTTTAAGGAACTGGAAGGGCTGAGGGAAGCCTTGGCAAACCTGCGGGGGCTGTCCGAGGAGGAGAAGGGTGAGAAGGCAATGCTTTGCTCCCGTATCCAAGAGCAGTCCCAGCTCATCTGCATTCTGAAGCGGAGGGCCGATGAGGCCCTGGAACGCTGCCAGATCCTGGAACTGCTCAAGGAAGAGCTGGAGGAGAAGATGATGCAAGAGGCAGAAAAGTTGAAAGCCCAGAATGAGCATGCCCAGAAGCTAGAGGACCGCTTCAGGATCCTGGCAGCCAACCACGAGTTGATGATCCGCTTCAAGGATGAACACAAGAGTCAGAACATCAAGCTGAGGCAAGAGAATGAGAAGCTGAGACTGGAAAACAGCAATCTCTTCAGCCAGGCTCTGAAGGACAAGGAGGCCAAAGTATTGCAGCTGACCACTCAGAGCGAGACCCTCACCAAGGAGCTGGAGGCTCTGAAACAGAGGTATGCGCAAGATGCCTGCCAGGCACAGGCCCGAGAAAAGGAACTGCTGGAGCTACAGAGCCAGCAGGCCTGTGCACACATCAAGGAGACAGAGCAGCTGCGCAGCCAGCTGCAGAGCCTCCAGCAGCAGTACCAACAGGCCATGGAACAGATGGCAAAGGCCCAAGAGAGACACAGCAGCCTGAGCCAGGAGCTGCAAGCCAGGCTGCAAACCATCACTCAAGAGAAAGAGGAGCTGCTGCAGCTGTCCATGGAGAGGGGCAAGGTGCTTCAGAACAAACAGGCAGAGATCCGGCAGCTTGAGGAGAAGTTGGAGACAGCAGACATGGCTAGGAGGCATGCACTAGAGAGGTTTGAGCAAGAAGCAATGGCTGTGAACAGAAACTTGAGAGTCCAGGAACTTCAGCGCAGAGTGGATGAGATCCAAAAGGCCTATGATGAACTCAGGCTTCAGTCAGAAGCCTTCAAAAAACATAGTCTGGATCTTTTAAGCAAGGAGAGAGAACTCAACGCCAAACTCCGCCATCTCTTTCCATAATTGTCTTCAATTAATAATTCAAATATTTGTGCCTTAGCATTATGGCAAGAGCAAAGATGATATTCCATTTATTTTACTTTTAAGCACAAAAGGCAATTGAAAGAAAATCCACTTGACTATAACATTGCTGTTGTTACTATTGTAAAGCTAACACTAATTTTCAGCTCTATCATCTAGAAAACACAAGACTTATCAGAGTTCCTCCTGTGCCTTTGAAGTCTTCCTAAATTTGCCATCAGTACCTGACCCATTGCATAACTTATTCATTCTCAATCTAGATGTCTTCATATATCCTGAGGTTTTAAATTAGCAGCTTCTATGATTCAAGTGTATCTAAAATGTACAATTAGATGTGCACAGTTAGTAACTGTACATGGGTAGGCTTATCATCCCACATAGTTAAGACTGCAAACAAACATATCAGCATAGTAGCATGAATACATTGCAGAAAAAAAAAGCTATTTTATTTTGCATTAGCTTGACAAAAATTTAGATCAGTCACTTATTTCCTGAAGCAGGCCATCTTTATTATAGTCATTCCATATGAGCAATAAGATTCAAATTAGTTAAATTAATTTTTATTTTGCTTAAAGCTTGGCTCTTACTCAATTTTCTTAGTTTTCTCCTTAATAAAGACAGGGTTTGGATGTACAACAATGCAAATATCAATAGTTTCATTTAATATTGCATAATTTGCTAATAGATAAAAGGCCTCAATTTGGGGTAACAAGTCATAGCAGACCATTTGTGACTTATGTAGTAACTCATAGGTATTGCTTTCTGTTTCTGTTAGTACATTTTCCTGTTTTAAAAAATGATCTAAGATGAATGCATATATGTACTCTTAGGCATTTTTGTAGAAATACCTCAATTTCATAAGAAGAGTTATATAAACACAATAGTTATTTATATTTATGTAAAGTTCTTAAAATTCTTAAGGGCAATTGTTTAAATATACTTTATATTTCCTTATTTTCCTAAATTTGGTTATTGATATATAAACCTTGTCATCACTATTTCTCAAAATAGATTGTAATATGGTATTTTTCTTTACCATTTGATGCCAAGAATACCAAATGTTACATAAATTGCATTTACTACAAAAATATTACTTGGAACCTTTATAACAAAAAAGTGCTACCTTACCTCATGCATTTTTAAAAACCTATTGTATCATACTTCTATAAAGACTATGCTATTAAATAAAAAATTTTCTCATCAAAATAGAAATCACTTTACTGGCTTTAAATAAATATTCCTCTCATAGCTTACAACAAATCAGAATGTGGAAACTAATTTAGTCATGCTTGTCATTTATTGAGCCCACACTATCATTTGCTGAAGCAATTCAGATAAATTGTTTTGTTTAACCTTTAGGGGTATTCAGGAAGATAGGTTAATTCATGTTTCAAAGAGGAGGAACTGACTTTCAGTAATTTGCTTAAGATGACCTGTTCACTGGAGGAGCTGGATTTCAAAATGAAATTATTCAGTGTGAAGTTATCTTTCCTGAGAATAAGCCAAAAAAAGCATTGCTTTCCTTAGACAAGTCCCCAGGACTAGTTTATATAACTCTTCTTATGAAATTGAGGTATTTCTACAAAAATGCCTAAGAGTACATATATGCATTCATCTTAGATCATTTTTTAAAACAGGAAAATGTACTAACAGAAACAGAAAGCAATACCTATGAGTTACTACATAAGTCACAAAACTGTAACAGTGTGATGTGACTTCATAGGTGGTGCTATAAGGCCACCAGGGGAAACATACTGGGTATATAGTGCCACCTGGGGGTAAGGGTTGAGATGGTCAGAAGGCTGCTAGGGATGACTAACATGAAGGCTAGTTCTTCAACTAGTAGAATGTCATCAGATGGAGAAAAGGGGAAAGGATTTGAGACAGCATCATGTGGAAGGCATGGAAATTTTTTAAAATTATAAGTAGTTGGGAGGAGATACAGATACAACTGGAAGAGTAGGTTGAGGCCAGAATATAGGGTCTTTGAAAGCCACACTGGCCCCTTAATATAGTTGGGAGAGTTTTGCAGGTGGGAGTGAGCAGGAAAGAGAGGAGAGATACAAGCCAACAAATGGAAACCATAGACCCAGCCCTCTTCACACCCAGGACAAGCTACTCCACAAGCCCTGCTGTGTTTAGGGGTGCCAACACCATCCTCCCTCCCTCTTCTCTCTCTCCTTCCTCCACCCTGCCATTTTAGGTGGACAGATGTTCCTGAAGGAGTCTGGAGTTGGGTAGGTAAGAGGCAGGTGCATGTCCCCTAAAACACACAGGCACAAGGGAAAGGACCCTGTCACTCAAGAAAAGTAGAAAATAGGGTCAAAACCAAGTGCCTTGAGAATAGGAGGAAAGAGTCCATAACATAGACTAAGAATGTAAGAGGAATGTGCACCTTTCACATGTCAAGTGCTTTTAGTTTTACTCCCATGCCAACTTCTCAAGAAAGATTGACAGTTTTACAGATGAAAAAATGTGAGACTCAGAGAAGGTGATTTGCCAAGGCCAAGCAGCTTTAGAGAAGTAAGAGTATGATTTGAATCAAAGACCCTCAAGCAGGGTTTCATGGATATGTCCCTACACAGGGCCCCCACATTTGGTTTAATGCTCCATGGTCACCTTCATGAAATCCTTAATTTTTTAACAAGGGATGCCCCTGCACACGCATTTTTCATTTTATGATGAGCATTGCCAATTAAGTAGCTGGGACTGCTTTCTGGCTCTAAAACCCATGCTTTTTCCCACTACACAAACTACCTTCTAAACAACCACAAAAACATTGTTTCTTCCTCTGTGCTCCATTCTGCATTCCATCTTCTCAGCAGTCATCTTGTATTTAATCTGTGACCCAGAACCACACTGGATCAGTAACCAGTTTAGCTGGGCTGTGGAATGCTGCTTTATAAAGTGATGCTTATCACTGGGAGAAACTGACAAAATGTAAATCGGCCCCCTTCAAACTACTGTCTTTGAGGGGAAATTTTAAGGACTCAGTGTGATGGCCTGGTGGCTCAGGCCTATAAACCCAGCAACTCAAGAAGCTGAAGCAGGAGGTTTGCAAATTCAAAACCAACCTGGGCAACTGAGACTCTTAAACTAAAAACATTGAAAGGGTGGGGGATGTAGCTCAGCGGTAGAGCACTGGGTTCAAACCCTAATACTGAAGCAAAAACAAGAAAAATCTCTCTAAAGCAAACCTGAACCTCTGGAGAATTTTTCTGCAACATCCAAAAGCAGAAACCCTAAAATGAAAGCAGAACAAAGATTCTAAAATACTGCATTTATAGTGCTGCATCACTAAAGGCAATCTCTTGAAAGATCATGAAATTGTAAGACTTTTTAGTGTGCCTCTTGAGAAACTGGTCTGGTTCCCTAAAAATTGAGAGCTTGAAAAGAGAACTATAGGAAAAGTACACCGACCGATATTTTCAGAGTACTCACTTTGCTTCTGTTAGTGAAGATGAATTCAAGTTAATATGTTTCTAGTAAAATATTAATAGAAAATCCTTATCTCCCCACCTCCATTATATTTGTAAGAAACATGTTCACCTGCCCAAACCCAAAGAATAAACTGAGAGACAAAAGTACAGAGAAAGCAAGGCTTTATTTTAATGATGATCTTGTAAGATTGGGGGTCTGGAGGAGCCCGCACATCCAGAGAAGCTACAACCAGTATTTTATCCCCTGCTGTGCAAGATTCCTCCCCCAGATCCGCATTGGCCGAGTATCATGGGGTGCACAATCTTCCTGAAGGTCCCCTCCATGTCACTGTCTCCTGTTGGGTTATTTAAAGAAATACACTTTTAGTTGTTCCACCTGCCTTTGCTCTCCTGTGGCAGGAAAGTCATTTGGGGTGAATGCCTTCTGACACATTCTGCGCAGCTCTTCTTAAGTTACTCTTCCTTTTGCGGGGGGTACCGGGGATTGAACTCAGAGGGACTCAACCACTGAGCCACATCCCCAGCCCTATTTTGTATTTTATTCAGAGACAAAGGGTCTCACTGAGTTGCTTAGCGCATCACTTTTGCTGAGGCTGGCTTTGAACTCACCATACTTCTGCTTCAGCCTCCCAAGCCTGCTGGGATTGCGGGTGTGTGCCACCATGCCAGCAAACTTATTATTTCTTAACAGATTTGTTTTTATCTCTGTTGGAAAGGCCAACCCCCTCCCCCCACCTCCTGTTTATCAAGAGGCTGTTCAGGTGCATAGACTTTAGATCTGCCACATCCATAGAGTGTGATACAATTGTGTGAGCTACTTATTGTTGGCATCAGGCCATTTTGCTGTTGCCAGTATTCTGCCCACCCCACCCCCCGCCACACCACTTTACAACCCAGATTATTAGCCCACGAACTTCCGAGTCAATCATTGGTCCAGATAGTTAGCACACAAACCTCCTAGTCAGCAATTGTCCCCATCATCCTTAGCCTGCGAAATTCCACTACTTAAGAATAGCTTCCCTGCCATTTTCAATCTCTCTCTCCCATCCCTGAGAGCGGACACTCTGGTCCTCAGTCTCCCTCTCTCTCTCTCTCACTCACTCACTCACTCTCACTCACTCACTCTGGCTCTCTCTTTCTCTCTCGCTCTCTCACTCTCACTCTCTTACTCTCACTTTCTCTCTCTCTCTCTCTCTCTCTCTCTCTCTCTCTCATCCTGTGGGCAGACACTTGCCTGTCCATTTAATATAATCTCCTGTGTGAGTTCCCGCGTCCAGAGTGGTTTTCAGGGTGCTTTCACTTATAACTTTCCATTCTGCCAAGTTTACATTTAAGGCTAAATGTATTCTGAAAATGGACCACTGGACTTTCTATTTCTTACATATTGCAGTTCAACAATTATTTAAAGAACGTAGACTGAAGGAATACCAACACAGGTGCCTGCTGTTCTATCCAGCCCTCTCTGACCCAGATTCCTGTGGATTAGCTTGACTGGGTCAGTGCAGGTATGATTCTCTGTTCCCCATTATGGGAGAACTGAGAAGACCTTCGAAATCACACCTCTTGGCCCATGAATAAAGGAAAGAGAACCATGACTATAACTGCTCCCCCAAAAGCCTATTCTGCCCAACTGAATGGCTTGTCTTCCAGTAAAATTAGCTAAAATTGGGTCATCTGGAAATACCTCAGTCAAGCATCTTAATAGGGCATGTGGCTATGATTAATTTAGACCAATGAGGCCAGTCGATGCTATGTAATGGAAGGAGTGACCTGAGAAAGGCAGGGGCACTGCAAGCAAAGATGAATAGGGATGACTGCTTGGTAGGCCACAACAAAGTCTGCTGTACTACATCCACTTAGATTACCAGATCCTTATCAAGCATGGTGTGTTTTTCATCATCTTTAAAAAACAGTTTCAGTTGAATATGGACACAATAAATTTATTTTTTTAATGTAGTGCTGAGGATTGAACCCAGTGCCTCACACATGCTAGGCAAGCACTTTACCACTGAGCCATGACTCCAACACTATTTTTTATCTTTGATCAAAAGTCTTGAAAAATTTGCAAGAATTTGGGGCAGAGGCCAAAAATAGGCTTTTGTAATCATGGTCTGTTTTCTCAAGGACAAATTGGAGGTTATTTTCCAAACACTAAAGACATCATATTAAACTTAAGGGCCTAGAGCTACACAAATGAGTTTCCCTCCCTGATGCTATTCTCTCCAAAACCTGCTAATTCCCCATGGAAAAAATTAATTCAAGAAAAAATTTCCCTTTGTAAGATCTGCCCAGTCATTCATTACACATTCGCCTGACTATGGTGCCCCACAATCCCCTCACCAGGCCCACAAAGGGACTCCTGCTGTTGCTATTTGCCAGGCTATTCCAATTTAATGCTCAAATCCACTCTTATTTATACTCATCAAATAATTTTCCCTTCATCTTTAAGGTTTGCTATAATTTGAATCTTAATGTCTCCTATAGGTTCATGTTTTAAAGATTTGATACCCAGGGTGGTGTTACTGAGGTGGAGCCTTTAAGAGGTGGGGTCCAATAGGAGGTCTTTAGGCCACTGGGGGCATGCCCTTGATCCTGATCCCTTCCTCGTTCTCTCTTGCTCCTGGGCCATGATATGAGCCATTTTGCTCTGCTACATGCTCTCATCATGATGTACTGTCTTGCCCCAAAGCAACAGGCCAGTCAATCATGGACTAAACCTCTAAAACTGAGCCGAAATATATAAATTGATTATCTCAGACATTTGTTATAGTGATGGAAAGCAGATTGGCATAATGTTATTCATTACATTATTGTTTGTAATAGCAAAAGGTTGGAAATTGCTTATATACCATTAAAAAGGAATAGGTTGGGCTGGGGATATAGCTCAGTTGGTAGAGTGTTTGCCTCATATGCACTTAAGACCCTGGGTTCATATTCCCAGCACCACACACACACAAAAAATGGGTTAACCAAACCTCGGAATCTTCACGCTTTTGGAATACAATGCATCTGTGAAGAAAAAGGAAGCTCCCTGTGTATTGATATAGAACTATCTCTAAGATATATGTAAAAAAAAAACCCCAATGGAACAATATAATAGATATAATATATATATTATCTTTTATATAGTGAGGAAGGAAGGAAATAAAATGCAAACATGTTTATTTCCATAGGCATAATATAAATAAATATTGATAAAATACTAATGAAAGTAGCAATTAGTGATATTGAAGCATGTAGGGAATTAAGTGATAGGGATAGGAGTAGGAAGGAAACCTCTCAAAGTATATCATTTTTATATCATTTAATTATTGAACCATATGAATAAATTACCTGTCCAAAAAGATGGTAAAATTCAAAACAAAAAGAAAAGAATCTTCCATATGTTTCTTTAACTTCTCAGTAAGCTCTATTTTGGCATAGGCGATTTAAAAGCCTGCAGATTTTCTTCCTGCAAGAAGTAGGTAAGGCAAGATGTATTTTGGATAAAGCCAAATATGGCCTGACAGATCTGGGTCAGGCCATTCAGCTGAAAGCTGCTGCTTTCAGAAATGTTCAACAGCATATGGTTAGTGACGATATCTCATTCTACCCTAAATGTGCCTCCCAATGATTAATATTTCTCTCCTAAATTTAAAGACTTGTATGTGTTAGCTTATCTCATGGATTTTCATGTGTCTGTATAAATTTTTAAAGATTTTAGAGAGTCTATTTTCTTATACACTCAAGCTGTTAGGCTTTGGGTATTGATTTGGCACTAAAAAATAAAAGATTATGGAGGTAGAGCAAGCAAAGCTCTACTCATTTATTTAATGTTCTGCATTTAAATTAACAAATATTTTTTGAGAGGCTGTTATTGACTAGGCACTATGCTAAGTGCTGGAATACAACGTGAGCAAGGTCTGTCCTCACTGAATTTGCATCCTGGTGTATGAGACAGACACTCAAGAACAGTATGACATGAAAATACATAGTAGAGTCCCCAAACTAAATGTAGGAGAGATTAGGGAAAGCTTTTCATAGAAGTTAATTTAAGTCAAAATCTTTAGAACATGTAATAATTGTCCAAGAGAAGAAGAAAGCATGAGAGTACAGTAGGTCAGAAGCCTTCACAGTATCTCCTATTCCTGGGTAAGAAAACTGCCTTTCTAACAGTCATGCCATCCAAGGCTGCAATAATGAGCAGTCACAACAGACTCAAGAGATTCTCTAGTCAGATTAATCCCATTATACTCACATCCATATTTACCTTAGTCTGATCCTTCAAAATCTGACTCAATCCTCCCTGTTCTATCTTGTCAAATGCTTTCACAGGTCCCCTTGGGAACCCAGATCTGTGATGGGCAAACTAGCTGAGGTGTTAGTCCAGTGAGTGAAAGGGTACATTGTCATCAGACTGTGTGGCTTCAAATCCTGACATTTACTGGGTGACCTTAACTAGGTATAACTGGGAAGAGAGGAATGTAGAAATCTGTAACCTTCAGTGACTAAGATATGAGCAGGCATCAATTTCATGTTGGTGTAACCATACAAAGTAAACACTATCTGAATGACTTTAGAAAATGTATTTTCCAGGATATCCTTAATAGAATATATTCCACATTGACAAGTAGAACTAAATAAATCTTAGTAAATTACATGTGCTGGTCTCATTGTTAATTGTAATATTGGCATTGTATGAAAGCTATCATATATATTGACGCTAAAGCAAAGATAATTATGCTAATGTTTCCAGGGCCAAAATTTTTAGTGTTTAAATGCAGGCATTTAAAATGTTAAATAAAAATAATTTAATGTCAAAAGCAATCTGAAAATTGACTAAGCCCATGACAATCTTTTTTCTTTTAAAAAATATCGATTTCCGAGTTTTGTCAAATGAAAGACCTAAAACCAATGACAGTCCAATGCTATGAACATTGCTAGAGCCCTCATTGTGGTCTCCACTAAACTGAAGAAGGGCTTCTTGGAGGAAAGACTGATTCCATGCCTGGAATAGGAAAAATTCAAGATGAACCCAACAATCTACTGTGTCAAAAAATGAATAAACTATCAAAGACTAATACAGTTCTATCAAAAAGACATAGGACCTAATTGGAGGGTCTCTCCAAAGCCACAGATGAGTAATTTGAGCATCAAAAACAATAGTCACATTGAGTGAAATACACTGAATATTTTAAAATCAGTGAGTTCATTATGATATGCCAAAAATAAAAAAGGAAAAAAGGGAAAAAAGAAACAGAAGAAAGCTGAACAATAATAAGAGCAAAATAAATACAGAGCTCTTTACTCTGAAAATTGGCTATTAAAAAGAACTGAGTAGTTTTTCTACTTTTCCAATTTCCTATAATTTGAGGTAATAAAATATTTGATGAGATACAGTTGCTTTTAATAGAATTCCAGATACTTAAAGTAAAGGAATATGAAATTTTTTTAAAAAGTCTTCACTTTGTAACTTCTAATTAAATAATTTATTTAGGTCATGGTTATCATTAGTTGAAATCATTAGAAGGAAGGTTAATGAGAAATTGAGAAATTTTGCAATGGAGGTATTAGAATGTCCCCATCTGAAGACATTGATCAACTTTAGCATCACTAAAAACAGAATAGCTAGATATTGTGTACTATGATGTAATGTAGCAGCACTTCCCAGGAAATATTCCAAGGATTTTGGTCCTTCAAATATCGAAACCCTATCAGCTAACTTCCTGGTTACAAAAACATGCAGGGACCGAGGAAAAATGAAAGGAAACCACAAGAAAATGAACAGACAGTTCTAGAATATGGGTCATTCAGTAGGACAATTGACCTGGTTTCAAACAAATGGCAGAGGGGAAAACCAGGGGAGGAATATTGTTCTAGGTTAAAAACAAAACAAAACAAAAAACTTGAGACATAACAAAATGGAATGCATGGAAATGTTTGGATCCCAATTCAGTCACCTGTGAGACGACTGAATGTGGACTGGATTTAAATAACATCAAGAAATTCATAACAGTTTTCTAAATTATAATCATGGCATTATGGTTATAAAAATGACTTTATAGTTAAAGAAATACTAATGGGTAGGGATAAATGACATGACAATTACGATTTACTTAAAAATATTTCTGCAAAAAAAAAAAAAAGGCAGGGTGGTGCAACTATTGAAAAATCTTGACAATTGTTCAATCTGCCTGATGGATTTACAGGGAGTCAGTATGCTATTCTCTTCACCTTGGGTATGATTGAAAATTTTCAGTATTTGAAAAATTAAAAGGACTGGGGTTTCTTTTTTTCTTTTATTTTGGGGGTGGGTATCAGGGAGAGCACTCAGGGGAACTTGACCACTGAGTCACATCCCCAGCCTTATTTTGTATTTTATTTAGAGACAGGGTCTCACTGAGTTGCTTAGTGCTTCACTTTTGCTGAGACTGACTTTGAACTCGTGATCCTCCTATCTCAGCCTCCCAAGCCACTGGAATTACAGGCATGCACCACTGCACCCAGCAAGGACTGGGATTTCTAAAGAAGAGAGGAGAGATGATTGGGACTTGGCAATGGAAAGTAAGAGCACCACAGTCCAGTTCTGGCTCTGAGGTGCTCACTGTGAAAAGAGATGAAATGATTTCCATTTGAGAAGTGGAGTGCTTGCTCTAGAACACAGAATCTGTTTCTATACTTCCAAATACCTCATGCTCAAACTTCTTCTACACCTGTATTTCCTTGCCCCATCAAAGCAGTGATTTTTAACTTCAGTGGCAACAATTGTGTAATTTAAATTGTTAGGAGGTATACAAGTAATTTGTCACTATTTTATTTGGTTATGAATGCTCATAATTTTAAAAGCTTATTAAATAAATTCCAGATTAGTTCGCACAATGGTATAACTAATTCAATTGCATTCGGAAATGCTTTTTTGAGAGGGAGATAAAGGAAGAAAATGCAGTGAGTATACTGGGAACTGTATATACTCTATGCAAATACATAGCTCCTGTAAATATAATCAAGCAGAGTCCTAGATACTGTTAATCCTCCGATTCTTCAATTTTTGTCTGGTAGTGAGCTATAGTTTCACTACCCCTTAGAAATTATATTTCATGGGTAAACAGGCAAACTACATTAAAATGAGCATTTTGACCTCTGCAGTACTTCTGCTGTATCCACTCAGAAAAACCCTACCTCTAATTCAGCTTCATTCTTCATCTCTGCTCCAATTCTTTTTTATGCACCATTTTTTATTTGTTCTAATTAGTTATACATGGCAGTAGAATGCATTTTGACACATCATACATAAATGGAGTACAGCTTCTCATTCATCTGGTTGTGCATGATGGAGAGTTACACAGGTCATGTAATCATATATTCACATAGGGTAATAATGTCCAATTCATTCTATCATTCCTACACCATCTGCTCCAATGTTATAGAAAATCCAACAAATTATATATTGGTGTCAGATTACCATAAAGTCATGCAGGGGCTGATAGATTGGTACTTAATGTCTCTTTTAGTCTGCTTTTAGTATGTTTTCCTGTATTGCAGAAACTTAAAAGTTAATACAAAGGCTGGGGTGTAGCTCAGTAGTAGAGCACTTTTCTAGCATGCATGAGGGTGTGGGATTGATCCTCAGCCTTACCAAAACTATATTTGCCAGCCTCTTCTACAGTTGTATTTGGAAGGTGCAAACGAAGCAAAGACCTTTCCCCCTCCTTTGGCTGTTGCTGCCAAGCTCATTCTTGGAGTCATTGGGTTTTTCCACTGCAGAATCCGAATGGACATTCACTAGCTTTGTTGAATTTGGTAGCCATCCCCCAAATAGCCCCTAATGATCCTTGTCTTCTGGTGTTCACATCCTTGTGTAGTACCTTTCCTCTGGGAATGCAGTCTGCCTCATGTGACTAATAATACTGAGGCTAGGTCATAAAAGACACTGCTGCTTCTTCCTTGATCTCTGGAATCATTTGCTCTGGACAATAAAACAAGCACCAGTGTCCATAATCATACAGCCCTGTGCAGAGGCCCATATGGGGGAGGAAGTGAGACCTCTCTCCAAGACCAAGCTGCCACCCCTTGCAGGTGCATCATCTAGCTAGCCGCAGTCAAACCTTCAGATAACTGCCACCGAAGCCAAAATCTGACTAAACCCCACGAGAAAAATACCAGCATGGCCAAACAAAGCCACTTACAAATTTCTGACCAACAGAAAATGTGAGATGACAAATGATTATTGTTGTTTTCAGCTACAAAAACAAATGTTTATTGTTTCATTTTTCTTTATAAGTTTTGGGTAACTTATTTGCCAGCAAGAAATAATTAATACTTAGGGTTGAGAGTTTTGGCAGCGTCAGGTTTTTGTAAAACTCAGGAAAGGGGTGGCGGGACCCGGCGGGTAGAGCTCCCAAAGGCAGCGGCGGGTGAAAAGGAGTGCACTCGCCAGAATCAGACAAAAGTGGTAGCTTGATTTTATTGGAATGTGTGTCCCTGGCGAAATCTCCAGGCCCCCCCACCCCCACCGGGGTGAAAGTCGGGGTGGGAGAGCCAGGAGAAATCGCACGTGGCTTTGGCTGCTCAGGGTTTTTATAGAGGAAGGAGGTCAAGGGGTTCTGCCCAGGGAAAGGTGGACCCAAGGTGGACATCAGGGTCAGCAGGTGTGCCTCATTGGTCACTTCTGGCACAGTGTGTTGCTAGGTGACCTTGCTCCCTCCCCCTGCAGCCGCCCAATTAGACCTAACAGTTTTCTAATCCCTGGGTCACACAATTAAAGCTGAGTGTTCTTGAAGTCAACATTCCAGCTTGCTTTTTTACCATTTTCTTGGTTGAGGCAGAGATAGCAACTCCCAACTGAATTTATTTGGCAGTCCTGTACTGAGGTATTCTTGATCACCCAGCCTATTACTCCCTCCTCCTGCTTTTCCAATGACTTTGCAAGCACTTAATTTTCAGTCTTAAATTCCTTTCTACTTAGAATGGCTGAATTAGTTTCTGTTTCCTACAGTTGAGCACCGAAGGACACAATCTGCACTCACTAGTCCCTCAGCATATTTGGTCAGTCTCTCCCCATCTCCTTTGACATTTTTTCCCCGCCACATGGCCGTTGTAACAAAGTACCAAAAACTAGTTGGCTTCAAACAATAGAAATCTATTTTCTCACAGTTCTGGAGGTTCCAAGTCAAAAACTAAGGTGCTGATAAGACTGTACTTTCTGTGATGACTTCAGGACAGAATTCTTCCTTGCCTCTTTCAGCTTCTGGGATTTGCTGGCAATTCTTGGCATTCCTTGGCTTGTAAATTCATCCCTCCAGACACACATCACCCTTTTCTCAAGTATCCCCTTCCTGCTGTGTTTGTCTCCAAATTTCTTCATTTTTACAAGGACACTAGTCACACTGGATTAAGGCTCACCCCAATGATCTCATTTTAACTTTATTATTTTATAAAATCCATATCTGCAAATAAAGCCACATTAAGTACTAGGGATTAAGATCTCAGCATATCATTTTGGGAGGACACAATTCAAGCCTATCTTCTTCATTCTCAATTGACAACACCTTCTCCTAATCCATTAAGGTAACAACACAATTAGGCATTGTCTTTTGGTCTTCCAACTAAAAATTGTATGTATGCATGTTTCAAAGAAAGAGCTGGCATTCTATTCCTGTGGCTGGAAAAATCTATGGTTAAAGAACTAAAGAACTAAAACTCTGCCAGGCATGGTGTCATACGCCTGCAATGCCAGTGGCTCAGTAGGCTGAGGCAGGATTTCAAGTTAGAGGCCAGCCTCAGCAACTCAGTGAGATCCCATCTCTAAAGAAAATATTAAAAAGGGCTGGGGATGTGACTCAGTGGCTAAGCACCGCTGGGTTCATCCCTGATACCAAACAAAGGAGCAAACAAAAACAAAACAAACAACAAAAAAACCTAAAAAATGTTACAGGGAGAAAAAACTGTTCAGGAAACTGTTAAGGAAAAACAAAGAAATCTGAAGAGAAAAATATAACACTGACCTTCTACATGTCTTACATAAGTTTTCATTTTGCCTTACACACTTGCTAGAAACTGGGATTTTTTTTCTTGTTCAGAGCTGCAATGAAATGTTTGTGTATTTGTAAACATCATTCACTCAGGTGCAGATAATATGCATAATAAGACACCTCATATGATTTTTCTTCTTGCCCACTCTTCTCCGACAATTTTGTCTTCACTTCTGAACATACGATTAAAGAGTCAGCTTAAATATTATCCTCAGGAAACACTCCACTGACCATCCAAACTAAAATAACCATAGATTCATTTTTAATCCTATAACCCTTTCAAAATTCTCCGCATCGAATTTGTATTAGCTAATACTTTCTCATTCATTTGTTAATTGACTTCTCCCACTATAACACCTGACCCAAAAGAACTTTATCAACTATGTTTGTCATCATATCCACAATGCTTATCAAGAGATCTAGTTCAAGGTAGATTCCATGTGTGTGTGTGCACGCATGTGTGTTGACTGAAAAAAAAATGATGTTTTCCCTACATTTGGTCTTGCAATACTAGACAGGTATAGCACAATGTAGATACTAGAGGTGGATGAAGTTTTGCATAACCCTTATTTAGCTATGGGGAGCTGTCTCTCTGCAATGTATAGGGGTACATAGTTTTAGTTTCTCTCACAATAATCAAAAGGTAGTGAACCTCACAGAATTCTTACCTTGCTCTCTTAGTTTCTGTTCTCCAAAGACTTGGAATGTAGTTAAATCCTGACTCATGCTGCAGGTCATTTAATACAACAAGTAACCATTCATATTTGTAAACCTCTATGTAATGTTCTTAGATGTGCAGAATTAATGTGTTAAAATGATCACACTACCAAAAGTGTTATGGAGATTCAATGCAATCCTCATCAAAATCCCAATGACTTCACAGAACTAGAAAAAAAAAATGTCCTAAAATTCACTTGGAAAAAAAGGCCCAGAATAGCCAAAGAAATCCTGAGCAAGAAGAGTGTGTGTGTGCGTGCACCTGCATGTGTGTTGACTGATGCATGAGGTCTCACAATCCCTGATCTCAAATTATACTACACAGCTATAGTAACAAAAAAATACATGGTATTGGCATCAAAATAGACACAAATACCAATGGAATAGAATAGAAGACACAGACAAACCCACATACAGTCATCTAATACTCAACAAAGACACATACAAAAATGCATGTTGGAGAAAAGATAGCCTTTTTAACAAATGGGCTGGGTAAACTGAAAATCCATATGTACAAGAGTGAAACTAGGTCCCTACTTATCATCCTGCACAAAAGTCCACACAAATTGGATCAAAGACCCAGGAATTATACCAGAAATTTTGCAAGTGCTAGAAGGAAACATAGGCGCAACACTCCAACATATGGGCACAGGCCCCAACTTCTTTAACAAGACCCTTAAAGCTCAAGAAATAAAACAAAGAACAAGTGGGACAGCATCAAATTAAAAAGATTCTGCACAGCAAAGGAAACAAGAGCATGAAGATAGAGCCTACAGTATGGGAGATCTTTGCTAGCTGCTCCTTTGACAGAGGATTAGTATCCAGAATATGCAAAGAACTCAAAACACTTAACATGAAAAAAAGTAAAATACCCAATTAATAAATGGAAAAAATAAACACTAAACAAACACTTCTCAAAAGAAGAAATACAAATGGCCAACAAGTACATGAAAAAAATGTTCACCATACCTAGCTATCAGATGTTGGAAGCCGTGTATGAACTATGGATTTTGTTTGAACCATTAAGGCAGGAAAGCTGCTTTTCTGAGAACTCCTGGATGAAATTTCCAGTTGGAGAAAGCCCAGATCATGTTGCATGCCTTAGCTCAAGGTTCAAACACAGGCACTTGGAGATAGGGGTAGCTTACCAAGCACCAAACAACCTGTTTTTTCTGACTCTTATCCTGTTTTCCTGAACAGGCTCCTTACTGATTCCCTGTGGTACGTACTGCTATAAATAAAGCATCTGTGGGCTTTTTTTTGTTAGGATCGTACCCATCAGGTCTGTCCACCTGTCAGGGCCTTGCTCTTAATATATTCCTGGTCTTCCGTGTTTATTTCATAATACTATTTTCATAGCTTTTATTTCGCAGTTGGCCCACACCTCTGATGGTTAGCCACTTCCTCCCCACACAGGATGTGGATAATCAGGTAAGTGCGAATCAAAACTACGTTGAGATTTCATCTCACTCCAGTCAGAATGGCAATTCTCAAGAATACAAATAATAATAAATGCTCGTGAGGAATTGGGAAAAAAGGTACACTCATACATTATTGGTGGGACTGCAAATTAGTAAAACCACTCTGGAAAGCAATATGGAGATTCCCAAAAAAACAAAACAAAACAAACAAAACAAAACTAGGAATGGAACCACCATATGGCCCAGTATTCCACTCCAACTAAAATCAGTATGCTCTAGTGGTACAGGTACATCAAATTTTCTAGCAGCACAATTCACAATAGCCAAGTTATGCACCAATCCAGGTGCCTGTCAACAGATGAATGGATAAAGAAAATGTGGTACATAAATACATGGAATATTATTCAGCTATAAAGAAGAATGAAATTATGGCATTTGCTGGTAATTGGATGGAACTGGAGACTAACATGCAAGGTGAAATAAGCCAAACCCAAAAAACCTACAAGCCAATTGCTCTCTTTGATATGAGGATGCTGATTCACAATGGGATAGGGGAGAGGTTCACCGGATTGGACAAGGCAGAGTGGAGGGAAGAAAGGGGGAATGGAAATGGGAAAGACAGTAGACTGAATAGGGCATAACTTTCCTATGTTAATATGAATACACGACCAGTGTAACTCCACATCATGTACAACCACAAAAATGGGAAGTTATACTCCATGTATGTATGATGCCAAAAATACATTCTAATGTCATGTATAACTAAAAAGAACAAATTAAAAAAATCCTGTGATGATTCCAAAGAAAGAAAATGTGTTATATATAGACAATGGAGTTTTACTTAGCCATAAAGAAGAAGAACATTATGGCATTTTTTGGTAAATGAATACAACTAAAGAATATCATGCTAAGTGAAATAAGCCAGACTCAGAAAGTCAAGGGTCAAATATTTTCTTTTTTCTGCCTTTTTAATTTATTTTTTAGATGGACACAATACCTTTGTTTTATCTATTTA
The DNA here is from genome assembly GCA_020662805.1 of Glaucomys volans. NCBI lineage: Eukaryota > Metazoa > Chordata > Mammalia > Rodentia > Sciuridae > Glaucomys > Glaucomys volans. The sequence continues at coordinate 538,297 of JAJEJO010000591.1, read as the reverse complement.
TTTTTATGTGGTGCCGAAGATCAAACCCAGGGACTACAGGTGCTAGGCGAGCACTCTACCACTGAGCTACAATCCTAGCCCCAAATGTTTTCTCTGATATGTAGAAGTTAGACCAAAATAAGGGGAAGAAGTGGGTCAGTAGGTGGGTGGTAATTCCCATGAAATTAGAAGGGAGATCAGTGGAGCAGAGGAAAGAGATTCAGTTGGAGGAAGAAGGGATGGGAAAAGGGAGAAACTGAAGAATGAAATGGAGCAAATTATGCTATGTACGTATGTGAATATTCCACAGTGAATTTCACTTTAATGTGTACCTATCAAGCACTAATTTTAAAAAACTATAAATAAATAGAAGGAAGACCAGTAAAGTAAAGGCAGGGGGATAGAAGGGGTGAGAAGGGGAGGGAAAGAGGAAGTACTGGGGACTGAACTGGAGGAAATTATATTCCAGGCATGTAAGATTATGTCAAAATGAACTCCAATATTATATATAACTGTTATGGTTTCAATATGAGGTGTTCCCCAAAAGTTCATATGTGAGACAATGCAAGAAAGTTTAGAGGTGAAATGATTGGTTTATAATAGTTTTGGCCTAATCAGTGCATTAATCCCCTGATAGAGATTAACTGGGTGGTAACTGTAGGCAGGTGAAATTGGCTGGAGGTGGGCCATTGGTGTGTGATTTTGGGGTATATATTTTGTCCTTGGTGAGAAAAGTCTCTCTCTTCTTCCTGGTGCCATGTCCTGAATCTCTTTCCTCTACCATACTCTTTCACCACGATGTCCTGCCTCACCCCTGACCCAGAGCAATGGAGTCAGCCATCTATGGACTGAAACCTCTGAAAATGAGAGTCAAGTAAACTTTTCCTTCTCTAAAATTGTTCTTGGCAGGTCTTTTGGTCACAGAAGTGAAAAAGCTGACAAAAATAATAACTATAATACACTAATAAAAACATAAAAAAGAAAGGGAAACATTCAAATATAATGAAAGAATGATGTTTGTGGTTTCAGGAAAACTCAGCAAAGTCACTTCCTCTTATACAAAAAGCCCAATTTAAGCCAAAGTGTCCAGAAGGCACCACTGTTTATATGGGCTGAAACAGTGAAACCTGGTAATGACTACTTTAAATAATTACAGAAGGAGATCTTTTTTCTAAAAAAAGCTTCACGTAAAATGTTACACTTGTGGGTCCTGGGGGCTTTCCTGATGGGGGGTAAGCACACGGTGTCACGAGCCAGACACTGAGAGTTGGGTAAGCATGACCAGGAGCAAGTGGCAGAGGGCTCGTTTATTGTGGAAGCTGCATAGCCTTTTATTTGTTTAAGAGCCAATGAAATCCACCCCCCCACATTGCACCACTCCAGCAGGACCAATCATAGTTCTTGCTATGGACCCACATTTCCACCAATCAACACAAGTCTCCATTTCTTGCAACTGTCAAGATTCCAGCTCCTCAGTATGACTCACAGTAAAATATGAATAGAAGCCTGTTTCTTAGCCTGATAAAAACAGCCATCTCAACAGCTAGTCATGCAAGGCATTCCTGCTAAAATCAGAAATAAGACAAGGATGTTGGTTATCAGCATTATTATTTAACATCAATGGAAGTGCTATTTCATTTTTGGTCAATATAATAAAATAGTATTAAAAAGGAGGAAAATCTCCATAATATATAATAAGGTCGTATTATTGTCTTCCAGAAAATTTTGAATAAATAAGTTGAAAATAAAAACTATTAAGAGAGTTTGGTGAGGGAGTCAATTAAAAATTTGACAAAAAAAGATTAATATCTTTCATATACAGCAACAACCACCATTTAGAAAATGGAAGGAAGAAAAAAAATTTATCCAGTGGCAAAATTTGCATAACACAACTGGAAAAAGAAACGACTAAATATAATGCAATCTCCATTAAAATTCTAGCTTTTTTTTGAACTTGAAACATCTTCTAAAGTAATGTGGAGGAATAAATATTCAAGTACAGCTAGAAAACTCTGAAAAAGTAACAGAGAGACTTGCTGGAAGCATTAAAATATAAAACTATTGGAGAAATTTCATCTCCAGTTGGACTGGAACTGTTGGACTGATCAATGAAATTAAAAAGACTAGAAACAAATACAACTGTATGTAAGAATTCAGTATGTGAAATATACATTGGGAAACTGATGAGGCAAGTAGGAATTATAAATTTTCTTGTGGCAGATAACTTTTTGAAAAGTCATATTTGTACCTCATATTGTATAACTGATACATTTGATTTAGTTGTTTTTTTTTCTTTGATACAGGGATTGAACCCAGGGTCACTTAACCACTGAGTCACATCCCCAGTCCTCTATTGTATTTTATTTAGAGACAGGGTCTTACTGAGTTGCTAAGTGCCTCTCTAAGTTGCCACGGCTGACTTTGAACTCAAGATCCTCCTGCCTCAGCCTCCTGAGCCACTGCACCCAGCTCATTTCGATCTTAAAGAAATAACTACCACGATAAAACTTCTGCTAAAATATAAATATAAACAAATAAAGAAGTGCTAAAATATAGATAAATATTAGTATTATTTAGGCTAATGAAGTCTTTAGGAAGTCATGAAGAAAATTTGAGAGTGACTATTAAAAATACAGCCTATTGTAAAAGCAAGCAATTTATCATGCCACACATAGTCAATAGTAAACTGGACAAAAACTTTGTAATATATAAGAGACAATGGGGCTTTCCTTATAATAAAAATAGTTCACACAAATCAAGAAGGAAAAGCCAAATTATATTCATTGAAAAATATTTTCCCCACTTAACAAAAATGTATGCAAGAACTGACATGCCATTCATATTAGAAGTCCATTGAGTATGTGAAAAACATACAATTTTTCCAGAATAAAAGAAGTACAAATTCACACAAAAGTATACCATTTTTATGTTTATGGCAATTGATAAACATTAAAAATGAATAAATCCACTGTCATTGAGTGGGTTGGGAACTATATACTTTCTTACATCATTGGTGAGAGATACCTTTTTGGTAGATAATAGGGTCTATGTATAAAAATTGTGTCCAGAAATTCTACTCTAAGACTTTATCTAGGAAAGTTATAGGAAAAGTAAACTAATGTGCTTGCACAAAATTTTAGTATGGTTTATAATGGTTAAAAATGCAATACAACCGAATGTTATGAATGATTGAATGAAAGTTCATTCATTTCATGAAAAGTCCATGAAATGGAATTCTAGATAGACAATTCAAATATACACCCAGGTCTATATTTATTTGTATGGAAGATGTCCACAATATGTTCATGTCAAAACAGTGAGTTCAAAGAAATTAAACAAGGTGCATCTGTACATAGAAAACCTCAGTGGATACTAAAAAATTTTTTTATTGGTTCTTTTTAATTATCCATGACAGTAGAACCCATTTTGATATAATTATACAGCAGGGAATATATCTTTTTTTTCACAATGTAGATTCACATGATTCATATAATCTTTCATACACATAGGGTAATACTGTCTGTCTCAGTCTACTATCTTTCCTTCCCCACCCTGTCCTGTCCCATTTTCCTCTACACCATCCATACTTCCTCCATTCTTTTCTTATCCCCCCATAGCCCCCCCCCTTATGTATAAGCTGGATACTAAAATTTTAAGACTTCTTATTTTGGGCTAGGTTGCGAGTAGCATATTTCTAATTATTTATTCATTTCTGGACTACCTAAACCTTTTGCCATGATCATTTAAAAGTTAAAAGATAAACAAAACAGCTGTGAAGGAGAAAGGCAGAAGAAGGAGAAAGGACCATTTTCTGGGAGGTTTACTGTTGCTTCAGGTACATTTTCCTCTTCTGAAGCTGCATTTAAAAACTTCCTTCTTTTTCAATTTTCTACTTTTATCTTAAACTGGAGAGGCCATTATTTAAACATAAAATTTTATATTACAGGAAAAACTATAATAATCCATGATGGTGGGTTTTACCTTAGGGGGAAAAACAGTTGGATAGGATTATCAGCCACACAAAACACGTGTATTCAAGGCAGTGCATGAGTACATAGCACCGTGAACTGTGGGCTATTCTACTTTAGCAAATCCTTTCCTAATGGGAAGGTTAAGAAGGACAAGGTTGCCTTTTATTTATTCATCCAGATAACATGGGTCATATTTATTTTTGCCCCTGGCATCATTGTTTGCATTCAGAAAAACTTTAGTGTTAGTCCTTCAGCCAAAACTGTAGTCCTTCGTCTTTCATTCATACAACAAATATTTGTTCAAGCTTATGCTGTGCCAGGTACATTTCTGGATATTTGGGATCTATCAGTATACAGCTTTCTTGCAACTTGCTTTTATAAAGCAGATACTACTTTTAAGCTGTTACCTTATCCTTTAAGACCTAAGAACTAGGTTAAAGAGGTTACAATTTTTATATGCGCTTTACATGTGAACAAAGATACGTTTCTTTCTCTTTTAACTTGGACAGCTAGAAAGCTCAATTTATTTTGAGCCCAAATAGAGTGTGTGAGATCTGTGTCCATTCTATTTTGATACTAATTTTTACTTCTTTTCTAAATATTTATCTCCATATTTCATCTATATTTTTGTGGCTTTTTTAAAAAAATGTGAACTGTTTTATTTCATCTCTATTCTAATGTATTTATAAACTGCTTCAAATCTTAAATCTCTTGTAAAGCAGGAGAAAAAAGATAAAACACCATCATGGGGGAATGAACCTAGAATGTGGTGTATTATTCAAAACTATTAACATGAGCTCTTCAAAAAGTCAATGTTAAGAAACACTGAAAATATAAGGGGACTTGTTCAAGTTTAAGAAATGAAACAAACCTCCAACTAACTAAATGCAGTAACTCCTGTTGCGATATCCTGGCTCAAAAGCAGGTATCTACTATTCGGAATTATTCTGACAACAACTGAGGACATCTGAATATGGCCTGTGGAATTAGATAATATTAGTAAATAATTGTTAATTTTCTCAGAATTTCATTAGTAACATTATGATTATGAAGGAGAATGTTCTTATCTTTAGAGATGCATACTGAAGTATTTTTGGGGTGTGGTGTCCTGTTTGTAATTTAGGAATGATTCTGGGGAAAAATATGTGTGTGTGTGTGTATATATATATATGTACATATATAATATATGAATATATGCATTTATTGCTTATAAACATTTATATGAAAATAAATCAAATATGAAAATACGTTGAATTATTGAGTCTGGCTATTGGAAGTACTATTGAAACAGGAGGGATAAATCTGGGGCTTATTGTTTTTACCGCTGTTACTATGACATCACCAGAAAGCTAGAATTACTGCCACTCCAAAGCACCACGAACTCTCGCGATACTACAGCCTGTAGGCGCGCGAAATGCGGTAGGAGGGGTGGAGAGAACGACTAACTTCCGGCCTGGCCGTTGTCTGGGTGGCGCGGTCGAGTCATTGCTGGGCCTCGCCGCTTGGTTCTTCGATTCCTCCCCCCGCCCCGGCGCGGGGGGTCGACCGGCCAAGCGAGGCGGGAGGCGACTCGGACCTTTCCTATCATTTTGTTTTGGCCCCCGACCCGTGTACCCACGCTGGGGCCTGGGGTCCTTGGGGCCCGCGAGGCCCGGTCTGAGGGGCCTGGGCCTACGTCGGCCCGCCGCGGGGCCCCATGAGGCATAGCCTGACCAAGCTGTTGGCAGCCTCGGGCAGCGGTTCCCCAACCCGCAGTGAGAGCCCGGCGCCGGCCGCTACCTGTTCGCTGCCCCCGGACCTGACCCGGGCGGCAGCAAGGGAGGAGGAGACGGCGGCGGCCGGATCGCCGGGCCGCAAGCAACCGCACCGCGACGAGGGCGAGGTGGAGGCCGGGAGGGGGAGCCGCGGCGGCGTGGCCGTGCGCGCGCCCTCGCCCGAGGAGATGGAGGAAGAGGCTACTGCCAGCGTCCCCGGGGAAGAAACGGAGGACATGGACTTTCTGTCGGGGCTGGAACTGGCTGATCTGCTGGACCCCAGGCAGCCGGACTGGCACCTGGAACCCGGGCTCAGCTCGCCTGGGCCTCTCTCCTCGTCTGGCGGAGGCTCGGATAGTGGCGGCCTGTGGAGAGGGGACGATGACGACGAGGCTGCGGCCGCAGAGATGCAGCGCTTTTCTGACCTGCTCCAGAGGCTGTTAAACGGTATCGGAGGCTGCAGCAGCGGCTGTGACAGTGGCAGCGGGGAAAAGAGGCGGAGAAAGTCCCCAGGAGGAGGAGGCGGTGGCGGCAGCAGCAACGACAACAACCAGGCGGCGACAAAGAGTCCCCGGAAGGCGGCGGCGGCTGCTGCCCGTCTTAATCGGCTAAAGAAGAAGGAATACGTGATGGGGCTGGAGAGTCGAGTCCGGGGTCTGGCAGCCGAGAACCAGGAGCTGCGGGCCGAGAATCGGGAGCTGGGCAAACGCGTCCAAGCACTGCAGGAGGAGAGTCGCTACCTACGGGCAGTCTTAGCCAACGAGACTGGACTGGCTCGCTTGCTGAGCCGGCTGAGCGGCGTGGGACTGCGGCTGACCACCTCGCTCTTCAGAGACTCGCCCGCCGGTGACCATGACTACGCTTTGCCGGTGGGAAAGCAGCAGCAGGACCTGCTGGAAGAGGACGACTCGGCGGGAGGAGTGTGTCTTCATGTGGACAAGGATAAGGTGTCGGTGGAGTTCTGCTCGGCGTGCGCTCGGAAGGCGTCGTCTTCTCTTAAAATGTAGGGTCAAGTAATCTGCTCTTTATCCGCGTTTACCCCTTTCAACTCCCTTACACCATGTAAAACACCTTAGTGGGACATCTTCACTGGACACATTACAGAGGAGGAAAAAAGTAATAATGAATCTTTTAAGTGTTTAGCTAAAAGCATGAATGTGACACTGTAACCAACTCCTAATGATAACCTGTGACTATTAAATCTCTCTGACAGTTTCTTTTTTAGGTGATTTCCTTCCTGCCAGGCTCCGTTGTAGGGGTTACAGAACAGTCGTTCCCGCCTCACAACCTGGTAAGGATCCATCTCTTCACGTAACGCTCATGCTCTGCTGCTTAGTCTACTTTAATGGGCAACATCTCAATTTGTGTGTGTGTGGTTTTTTTTTTTTTCCTTGTTTGGAAGGTGGGAGGGGAATCTGATTTGGGCCCTGTCCACCCTGGAAACAGACTTGTGCTGGTCAATGTATTTAAGATGCTTCTTCTGGTTGAAATAGCTGTTAATGTGTCCCCTTGTTCAGACTTGCGTGTACCTAGCTCTTCTGTCCCCAGTGTGGACATGGCCTTGGATGACATCGGTTCCAACTGTACACTGAAACCTGCTTATAGAGATACAGTTTGGAGACAGTGAAACAGGTGAAGTTGAATGGAAGTTCCGAGTTGTACAAGGTGCAAATTGGAATTCCAAATTGAGAGCAACTTTTCAGAGGTTGACGATAAATACTTGAGGCATGCACAAATGTGATAGCTTTTTTTTGCTGGAGATGACAGAAATCTCTTAAATGTTCAAGAATGCCTTTTAGTTTTCAGTAGAAGATATAGAAATACAATCTATTTAGATACAGATTTTAATCTCTCACCATTAGAGAAGTTGGCAATTAACATACTTCTGTGTTTTAATTAATTGGATGAATAAGAATGGTTAATGAAATGTTATTTTGAGGACCAGCACGGTGATTATCCTATCACTGTGTATGAATAAATTGTTGAACGCCTTTATTTTTGTTGTATTAAAATTTTAGGTTAAATAAATTTTTGTATGTATGATTAGATATTGAAGGTTGTGAAATGTGAATGAAAAAGTGTAAAGTGAGGCTTCACAAAGAATCTTACTCTCTATTTGAAAAGTATTTACTGTATTTAAAAATACTTTTAAAAATTGAGTGGTTCTAACCACTTCATGATGTGATTGATGCTATTTTTCCAAAGAAGGAATATATTCTTTCTTTGAAGTACTCTTAACTATTGATGTCCTTCAGTGTAAGAGGCAATAAATTCTTTGTGAAACATCACTGTTTGATAAAGTATATACGTATTTAGCATCCTTGTTTTTCTTTGTGCTAAAGTGGATACAGCTGTTGGGGCAGAAGAGACGGGACCAGCTGCTGGCCACATTTCCTGCTTTATTTTAAAAGGTAGTATAAGAAATGAGGAAAAAGAGGTAACATCAGGGCTTCTGCTGTCTTTTATTTTTAAAATGTTCATAATTAAAAAGTATTTTCCAGCAGTCCAAAGATGTAAGTTATCTTACACGTTTTATTTTGTTATTTGGTTATGAAAATGGACTCTTTGTTCTTGCACAACTGTAAATGTTTTGTTGCTAGATAATACAATTTGAGACCTATATTGGTCTCTGGTTTCCAGTGCATCACAGCATATTTTGTAAAATCATCTACTGCACTTCAGCATGAATGGGTAGTAGCCAAACTCAAAACCTGGAGTAATGAACCTGCTTATACAAAGGCAGGAGCAAGCCCCTCACAATGCAGCTGCATGGATTTTTAGTGCCTACTGAATTTTTTATATAGGTGTGTTTATATATATATGTGTATATATACAAGTATATATACACACATATATATGCACACACCCACACACACACACATATATATAAACCAAAAGTAATTGGAAAAGATTATTTGAAATGACTAATTTGTGCTATCTTTATGAAATATGTTAAATGTAGCTTTTTGAAAGAAGCCTTGAATTGAAATTTAACTAATACTTGAACATTTTTGTATATATTTCTTTGTATATAATTTTGTGCAGTACCAATGACAAAAATACAGTGTCATAATAAAACCAGGTTTGTTGATCTTTCAGTTATGGGCTCAAAGAATTTATTCATCTCTAACATAACATTGGAAAATAATGAATAGGAAAAAAATGATTGTTGTTAATGTTGACTATGGGTCTTAATCAAAAGGTTCTGGAAACAGTAAGTTCATTTTTCCAAAAATTATACCATTCCCTTGGAATATTTTCTTCCTAACATCCGTGCTTTGCATTATTTGAAGTTGGGGGCTGGGGAGAAACAGTAGTCAAAGCTTTCTGAATGGATGTTTTGAAATTCCAAGTATACATTTTTAGAATGTCATTTTATAAATGGCAGTTTGGGGAATTACTTGATTAAAGACTTTTAAAAATGGAAAGATTAGTATGGCCTATTTTTAAAGCTGCTTTGTTAGGTTTCTTGTGTTTTATTAACTGTCTTTTCTCAGTTTCCATTTCATTATTTCTTTTCTAGTTTTGGTGACTTAGTGATTTTGTCATTTTTACATCAACTCATGGTCTTGTTTTTACATGGTAATTGCATGTATTTAGGACCTATCTAACAGGGCTTTAAATAAATTTGGTCATATTTATGTGTAAGCACATTTTACTGTAAATGTTTGGGTTTCTGAATTTACAGATGTTTATTTGAGTATGTAGTAAACAGTATCTTAAAGTGTCCTATTCACTACTTGTTAATTAAAAAGTTATGATTAATATGAAACTGTTGTCTTACTATTTTTAGAAAATTGTGTTCTGAATGATTAGTATTTGGATAAAGGAGATTTCTGGAATATAAAATAATTGTTTTGACATTTTCAGGTTTGGTTATGTTTACTTTAATGGTTAGTATTTGGGGAACTTATTTTCCTTTTTTCTTTTTCTTAATTGTGTCTCTATGGTAAAATGATACAAACTAGACTAAAGATGTAACTTTGGAATACTTGTCTTCCTATGGTGGCAGGAATTCATACATTAATTGAACTAACACATCATATTGACCTACTATTTCTATCTAATATTGTCTTACTGTTTTCTGCACTTCCTTGACCAGACTTAACTAAAATGTAGTCACACCTCTGATATATCCAAAGAAGTGTTCAAAATATTTTAAATATTTGTGCATTTTATAATCACTAAATTAATCTCTCTCTCTTCTCTTTAAACAGCTTAGCAGTATCTGCAAAAACGAATCTTTTCCTACAACCTGTTAACTGACTGGACTGATGGTAACAAAGTAATTGTGGGAGCCATGTCGGTCAAAAATTTGGCATCTGCTGAAAAAAAAAAGAATGCCATTTTCAAGTTCCCAAATTACTTCTATACTGATTTCACTTTCCAGAAATGGAGATATGAAAAGATTCTCTGGAATGCTTGAAAGACTTAATAGAAATACTTGAGACTAAGTTATTTTGGAACAAAATTATACTTTTCTTTCATGGGAGTGATACTCAGTTCTTTGCATACCTTTTAAACATTGTAACCATTGGAGAAGAGAATTATAGTTTTTCGTCAAGAAATATATTAGATTCTTTACATAATCAAGAGCACATTCTATGGAATTACACGTAGTGGACTAGAACTACATAAACAGGCCATCAGTGATTACAAAGCATATAATGAGTTTGTATTTATTTCCTGGAACATAAGAGCTAATTTGGAGGACAGACAGACATCTTGCTGAGTAGAATATAAAAGTTAATGTAAAGTTCTAAACTATAAAGGGTAGTCTTTTAAATAGATAACATCGATTTTTCTGTAAATTTCGAAAAAGTCAATTATGACAAAATGTATGGGTAGTTAATTGCAATTTAGGGTAACACTAGGATGTGTGGATTGAGATTTTGGATTCTTGAGCTTTTTCTGAGTACTTGACACTTTTTTTTAATATTTTGAGGTTTCTGATGAATTTTACTGTTTTATATTAAAATCTATAGTGTTATATATAAGGGCTTTAGTGTTCTGGATAATGGGAGTGGCCTTTTTGTGGCATATGGTTGTTTTAATCAAAATATTTTTCTGGTTTATTGTAAGTATGAAAAAAACTCAAAAACTCTGGATTGTTTTATCTCATTTTTGTTGGGTTATGTTAATACATTTTCTCACCTGGGCTAGACTGTCATTTTAATGACTCGGGAATTGTGTAGATGATAGAAGAGGGAAAGGGTAGGAGATAGGCTTTTATTTCAAATAGCTTTGAAATTGGCTTGAATTGTCTAGTTTCTTATAATCTAAATGTATTTAGTGCCTGTAAAGCCAAGCTGTAAAAATCATTCCCATTGACTTACACAGGTGGCTAATGCTCCTACACTTTTTGGTGTACAAAATGTATTTAGTGCCTGTAAAGCCAAGCTGTAAAAATCATTCCCACTGACTTACACAAGTGGCTAATGCTCCTACACTTTTTGGTGTAGCATAAATACCTACTAATTTGATGGAACACAAATTGGATAATTCACCAATAGTAATTATCTTTTTAGTGTACTCAGCATTTTGGGATTTTGCCATATTAATCTGATGAGTAGGTAGTAAGTACAAGTATTTATTTCCCCCCTTAACTCACTATCAGTACAGTTTTGAGACCCTCCTAAATGTTTTGTTTTTCTGAGCTTTCCCTCCCACCCCCTTTTTTCATTTAGTTACCATCTAAGCCAGGGGTCCAAAAGGGAAGGTTGGTCTTCCATTACAAACTTTGAGAATGCAGTTTGGTCAGCATATTTGAAGTTGAATATATTTATGTGTAGTCTCAATATTCGCTCACTCCCTTGTTTACAACATACTGATTTTTTTGTTGACCTAAAAGTACTTATTTTGCTCAATTTTCACAAAAATTCAATTTTCACAAAAGTCTGGCCATTAGTTATTTGGGACATTGTGTAATTCTGTTAATATAATTTGGATTTTATTGATAGCCTAGCTTTCCTTAGAATGTGCTTCCAAATTCTGTTTCTTTCATGTGTTCCCATGAGGTCAATTTCCTAAACCACTCTGACTCTTCAGTGTTTACAAAATATGTTAAGTATAGTATAAACCCTTTAAAGCCATGTAACTATACAAAGTGAATTGTAAAAGATTTTAAATAGTCTACCATGACTAGAGATATGAAAAACTACTTTCCTGATGGAAGGCAGTGTTCTTTAGATCTTAGCTATGAATGTTTCCTAAGTTGTAAAGCAGCTCACAGCAGGTTCACGTCATATACCTGCCTTATAAACAAAAATTCTGGCAGATTTGTATTGATAGACTAAACACGCTTTATTGCCTATGTTGCCCATTTCTTTTAACTGAAAAGATGATTTGAGAAATAATGTAGCAGAGGACAGATGTTAGAAGTCCTTTTTGATTACAGAAACCATTATTGATTATACCCATTTACAGGTGATAAACTAGGGTGTATTGTATAACAGTTAAAAATAGGAAAAGATTTGTAGTAAGCAATCATAGGGTTATCTAAGTTGATTAAGGAGTCGAGTAATTTGGATTTCTTATTTTTGAAGTACAGAATTTTAATTATTTTCACTGAAGTAGAACTCTGCTTTAAAAGTGATAGATAAAATGGAGAATTTGGATCAAAGAATCTTTACTCTTGATATTCCAGCTTGAAAAGAAACGTAATTTATTTTGCCTTTTAAATTTTTTACTTTTTTTCGGGGGGGGGGCAGGTACTGGGGATTGAACTCAGGTACTTTATCACTGAGCCACATCACCATCCCTTTTTTTCAAAAATTTTGAGACAGGGCCTTACTAAGTCGTGGAGGTTTGTAGCAAACTTGGAATCATCCTTCCTCAGCCTCCCAAGTTGCTTGGATTATAGGTGTGTGCTAGTGTCCAGCTTTTCTCCCTACTGTAAAAGTAAAGTATATTTGTGATCAAAAACTTGAGAAATCCAGAAAGGAAACAAATAAAATCACTCATAACTATAACTCAGAGGATAGTCACAGTAAAATTGTGTCCTATTTTCCTTGTGTGGAATTTTTTTCTGGTGCAGGGTTTTTTTTGCCTCAACTGGTATAGTTTTTTATATTAAAAATTCATCTTATGTGCCTATTAAAAGAACAAATCATCTTTGCTTTTTGAAAAATTGAAAATGTATTTTGTTAAGTCACTTGAATTTTAAATTTTGGCAGCTGTTTAGGGTAAAGAGCATGATATTGCTTAACATTTAAGTCATTACATTTGAAAGGAGTAGTTGAGATACACTCAGGAATATGATGTTGGATGGGATTTGAGATTTGACTTGGTACTCTACTGTGGTGATTGACTTGCTTCATAAGAAATTGCTGGTCTAGATGTGCACTGTCCAATACTGTAGCCATGTATCCACATTTCAGGTGCTAATGCCTAACAGACAGGATACCCAACATCATCACAGGTTGGACAATGCTGATTCAAGTTCTATCGTAAAAGAAAATGGTTTAAAGAACTAGGATGGGAAGTATTTGGAAGAATACAACAGATCACTTTCAAGAATTTAAATGGTCTCTTAGTTTCTGAATCCATGAAGATAATTCAGAAAGCAAAACAGGAACCAATAGGAAGAATATATAGCTACAATTTAATGCCTGATGTGTGGGTGTTATTTACTTATGTAGTACCAGTCTTGAGTGAGGTACCTGATGAGGGTACTGAGGATTAGAAGTTAGTTAGCTTGCTTAGTACAAATGTACTAAAAAGAGTGGTTCAAGTCTCTGGTGATAAAGAACTATCCCACAATAGAAGCTTTAAAGGGCAGACTTTGTTTATGTCTTATAAAAATAGAGCTTTCCAAGAATATAGATTAGCATTAATGTCCTGTGAGGAAAGTTATAAGTTCTAAAATTTTATGGGTTAGTGATACCCAAGGAAACTCTCTGAACAGAGGAAACAAAGTAAAAATAACATTTGATATGCTGATTTGTTTAATTTTCCTGTTTGACTCTGTGACATCTTCACTGAAAATTGCTGAATTTTTTCTTGTGTGTTACAGCCTAGATTCACTGCTTAATGTATTAAGTGGGTGTCTTCTTGAGTTCAATCTGTGTTGCCCTGTGTGTAGCCTTTTGTTGTAGGTCCCAGAATTATACCTCTTAAGATAAATCATGTCTGTTTATTTTTAACATTAGAGATACAGGTTATCTTTACAATTTTATTTTTGTTTACACATTTGCTTAAAATTAGTGAATTTCTAGGCCAGGTTCAGGTAACTGAAGGGCCTTTATAAGTACTTTATATTGTCTAGACCCAAGGTATGCTGCAAACACAGTCTGAAGTAAAATGGGAAATAACATCTTTCTGAAGATAGGCTTAGAAATTCTAATCCAGTAAGTTAAGGTGTTTCCTTTCTCTGGTAGCAGGGCTGATTGATACCTGTAAGAAAACATTAAGAAATTACTAGAAAAGAGTATGTATTGAGTGGCAAACCTTTGTACAACATATATTAATCCTAGAAGTCTTAAGATAAAACAGATAACAATTAGGAAATGCTATTCTCTTCAGTGTCTATTAGTCCTAAAAACTGCCTTGTTTTCTTTTTTGCCTCTTCTGGTTTACCTCTGAAGGCTCATACAGAATAGACTGCTGATAGAAGAGTTCAACAGAGAAATACCAGAATTATTTGGGACTAGCAGGCTTGTGGTTGCGGACATTCCTGACAGAATTTGCCTTTAGTAGAAGTGGTCAGACTCATCTAAGAAAATATATATATAATATAGCTTCTGTACTAGGCATAGTACTGTTTGCAGTTTTTTTGTAGTGAGCATTCAATACATAAATTAAGGTTAATAACCTGAACTACATACCCAAGACTCTAGTATGATAAAGTTCTAGAACTATTCTCAACATTTAAAAAAATTTATTGATTCTTTTTAGTTATACTTGATAGCAGAACCCATTTTGATATAATTATAGAAGCATGGACTATCTTTTTTTTGACCTTTTAAGAATTTGTTTTAATTAGTTATACATGACAGAATGCATTGATATACATAAATGGGAGTATTTTCAAATTCTTGATAAGTCCAAATTGATTAAAGAAAAAGCAAGTCTTCTAAGTAAAAAGGTAACATTGCCTTTGTTCTAAATCTTAGAGAAAGTATATTTGCTGTTTTAAGTTCTGAGTTTTCTAGGTATATGTTAAAGGTTTTCAGTAATTTTGAGAAAACAGAATCCTACCTGGCTGCTAGGCCACCATTTACAGGTATAGCCAAGAAAACAGGGTACAGTCCTCCTAAAACAAAACCAACAAGTCCACCCCGTGTCACCGTGCAGGTTTCACAGTTCAGTTCACCTAGAAAATAAATTAGTTTTGGAAGTGATTTTCATGATAGTTAAACATGATTTAAACAATATGAAGTCCACTTAACATTTATTTTCAGGCAATAATATAACATGTAATTCTGCAAGTCGTGCTACAACTAGAGTTGGGGATACTTAGTGATAGACTGCATGCTTCGTATGTGTAAGGCCCTGGGTTTGAAACCAGCACTAAGACAAATGGATACCCACCTTAGGAAAAAAATCTTTAATTGGTGCTGGACTTGGATGTAACCATCTCAAGATATGGGATGCTTCTAAATTTCTGCACTTGTTTCATATGGGACATGGGCTAGTATTTTCATTCACTGTTCAGTTTAGTGGTCAACAGGTTTCTCTGTTTCTCTTGTTCATACAAATTCCACAGTGGCCATGGGAATTCAAACAAAGTGCTCAGCTAATTTAATCAAATTTGGAGCAGCACTTAAATCATTTATCAACAATTCTGTGACTCAAAATTTTACACATGGTAAAACTTAAAAAGGAAGTTAAATCTCCCTTTTACTTGTTAAGTCTTATGTAATGTAACGTTTTAAGAGATTTACTTACATAAACAAACTTATTCCCCTAAAATAATTTTTCTCTTTAAGGAATTTATAGAATATGAATTTAAAAAGGCAGTCAGCATTTTTATAAAACATTGTTTCCAAATATTCCTAATTTGAGTACCATGAGAAACAAAGTATTCAGAACTGTGTATGTGCATTTTACTTAGTTGGTAGGCCATACTAATATGAATTCATTGCCACATAACAGGTTATCTGGTAAGATTGTCTTACCCAAACAGTGCACATAGGTACTTGATATTTAAGTTGAAAATAGTATATACGAAGGTAAACTCTTTGATAATGAAATAGAATTTACCTGTACTCAAAGGTAAACTTACAAAACCTTTGAAAGATGCATTTGCTGTCAAAAATGGAAGCACTGCCATTGGTAAGCCAGCAGCTATTCGGGCCTGTGTCACATGCAAGACGCGCCGAAAAAGACTGTTTGCTATTAGGCCACAGAGAGCAGCATTAAGTCCAATATATGTGGATCCATTTTCAAGTAGATTCCTGAGGGTAAGAAAAAGTAACTTTTTGGTTTCACTGTGTCTGTGAACTCTACCATTCTGGCATTACTAGGGGTTTGGGAATAACTAGACAACTATCCTCAATAGCTCAATTAAACCAAAGCCTTAAATCATTGTTTTAACACACAGACTTTTATACTAAAAGGCTTTTGAATCTAGTTGGTACTTAAGGATAAAGTGATACACTTAAGATTTTTCTAAATGTATTTTTATCATTTTTGCAAAGAATGGCTTTCCTTACCTTGCTTGGTTTGGAAACAGATTGTTTTGTGCTTTGTAAGTTTTTCTGTTTACCTCAAGAAAATTGGTATGTGGGTGTGTGGTGGTGGTGAGGGTAAAGCCTCTAAAAATCTCGTCCAGTTCTTATTATTGCTCTTGGTTTCTAGGTTCTCCCTTGTTGAGATGGTTAATAGCAAGGCTGGAATTTGTAGTTACCACATCTAAAGATAGAGTATAGCTCCAAAATGTATTTCAAATCCTTCCTCTTTTAATTTCAACTGCCACCACTCTAAACTCTGTACTCACCAAGATAACTGTGCCAGTTTTTCTCCTATTTCCTTTCCTTACTACCTTAAATCTATTTTCTAAAAAATAGCCAGAATGTTCATTAGGAAGTTTAGTTGGATCACATTTTCCTTCTTAAAATTGTTTCTTTTTTTTTTTTTTGAACCAGGAATTGAACTCAGGGACACTCGGCCACTGAGCCACATCCCCAGCCCTATTTTGTATTTTATTTAGAGACAGGGTCTCACTGAGTTGCTTAGGGCCTCGCTAAGTTGCTGAGGCTGGCTTTGAACGCTCGATCCTCCTGCCTCAGCCTCCCAAGTTGCTTGGATTACAGGCGTGCGCCACCACGCTCGGCAAAATTGTTGTTTCTAATGTCCACTTCCCTTATATTTAAGTAATGTTGGTTCCTGAGATATGACAAACTCTTTGGCCCAGCATATCCTATTCCCTCTACCTGAGATTTAGTTTTTCTTACCCAGGTTGGCTCCTTTTCATTTTAAATGTATTTTCACGAGAAAGATTTTGATTGTTAAGGTCCAAGAATGTTTTGTGAAGGTGCACTGTAGTTGCCTATGTTTTCTTCAAAGATCAGTATGTTTCCTTTATTACTTTTTTCTCTTTAATCACATCTTAAAGACCTTTAGCAAAGATCCCTTTCCTCTGACATTCCCATAAAAAATATATATAGCAATATATTTTTAGACAGGTAAGTATACTGACAGAAATGAACTGAGAAAGAGAATTATCTTAAAGTTATTTAAATGGGTCCATGAATGTTTACATATTGCTGTACTCTCAGCTGAAATGAAAATATGAATCATCATACAACTAGATATCTCCAAAGACATAAGAATTAGCCTCAATTTCCACAGTTAGCTTTCATATTGAATAAAATAGTCAATCTCTTTGGGTCTTAGTTTTCTCATCAAAGCAAGAAAAGGGTTCAGTTTTTCCTTTTGATATCCTCTGTGGTTTATACTTAGGCCAGGTAAATTTGAGGTAATAAATTGATGAAAACCCATCTGGTTAAAAAAAAAAATTTTAAATTAAGGGATCCTACCTTTCTGCTTCTGGTAGTAGTTCAATTTTTCTGGCTATGATATCAAAAATTGAGTTTTCCCTGATGGTATCATGTGGTTTATGGTTTTCCATCTTGACCCTTAAAAAAAC
The DNA here is from genome assembly GCA_020662805.1 of Glaucomys volans. Lineage (NCBI taxonomy): Eukaryota > Metazoa > Chordata > Mammalia > Rodentia > Sciuridae > Glaucomys > Glaucomys volans. The sequence goes on along the minus strand of JAJEJO010000591.1, from coordinate 520,502 downwards.
ATGAAAATATCAGTTTCAGTAATGTACATCTATAGGAGAACAATTTTAAAAGCCTCCTAAAGATCACAAATATGTGATTTTGAAAGATCATAGATTAAGTTCATAAACTTCAGATTGAAGTTTATGCATCTGAAGTTGATGCATATTACAGCATACTAAAAAAGTGAAACAGGAATCAGAAAATGAAAAGCAATAAATACCTAAAGCTTCTAGGAAATACAGCATATCTTCATAATGCTTAATAATAGTTCCTGAAGAATTCACAAACAGCACTAAAAATTGAAGACTTACAAACCAATACTAAAATTAAGAACTTGTTTAATCAGTAGATATGAAAATAAGTTAGTGTGGGGAAACATGTTTGCAACTGAATAAGGAATGGTTAGTATCCACAACGTACAGAACTACAAATCAACAAGGAAAAGGTAAACCACGCAATAGAGAAATTGAGAAAAGATTTGAACAGGTACTTCACAAATACAGGAAAATCAAACAGCCAATAAATGTGAAAATATACTATTATCAGGGAAAAATAAGACCACAGAAATAGGTACCTATAACTTAGCTAAAATTAAAATCTGATGATTTCAACTACTGGCAAGAATTTAGCTGAAACTCAGGTGCTGCCAGTGGAATCTAAATTGTACCTAAAATAGGTATAACCACTTTGGAAAGAATTTGGTAGTAGGGAGAAGACACCCCGCAATTTTGCTTCTAGGTATACCCTAGAGCAAGGACCAGAAAACTCTTCCCTAATGAGCCAAAAAATTAAAAGATTTTAAACACTGGGTAACAAATGGTCTTTACTGACTTTTTTAAAATGCTAAAATTCATTCTTAGCTGGATGGCTGGATGTTTAGACTGCATGTGACCTACACTCCAGTAGTTCGTTGGGATCTCTTAGATACGGTGACTGTCAGAATAGTGAAGTAGTGAATGAATTTTAGCCTAAAGATTCAGATTCCCTGGTAACCATTAAGAAAAGCAAAGGTTCAAGGACAACGTGGTTTTATGAATCAGATTGTCTTGGTTCACTATCACTATCTGCTCAAGATTAATTTATGGCATTGTCTAACAAATATTTTTTGGATATCTGTTTAAATGTAAAAATCATGAAAAATGTTTAGTGCACTGAAATTCCATACCTCTACACTTAAAATTAACCTAATGCAATGTAGGCTTAGGTTTCCAGGACTCAAGGGGCCTTGGCTTCAATAACACAGACACCATCTTTATTACGCAGGAGCACTAATTATGTGAGGAAGAAACACATGTAATCAAAACTCAGTGTGATGTATACGTAAAAAATATTTTCTTATGAAGATTCTACAGTCCAGTACTACCACCACTTTTCTGTTCTCTGCTCTGCATATTGGTGAGGTTCTTATTTCTGAAACAGTTGTTTCTATGGTATTTCTATCACAAGTCACCCTTAATTCGGTCAAAGTCCTGATTGGATAGCCCCCGATGAGCATTGTGATTGTGTCCCCATTATTAATTAAAAAAACTCTATCAAAGGCAATGCCACCTTTAAATACTACAAACATTCTAAGTTTTTTTTTTTTTTTGCACTAGCTATCTCACCTCACTCTTAAGAGCTTCCAGAGATAGGCAACGGGTAAAGCGGAGACAAATTTGGCTAAGGCCACCCTGTAAATTGGCAGTAATCCCGGGGTTTAATTCAGTCGTAACTTTTTTTTTTTTTTTTAAACGTCTACTGACTTAGTTTAAATATAAGGTCTCAACTTCAAGCGTGGAAAGTGAATAGACCATCCGGGAGACCGCCGCCCCTCCTCCATTGTCTCGTTCCGGTGCTGCGGGTGGACAATGTGTCACCATACAGTATTTTTCCGGACACCAGGACATTTGCTTTACCCCTTTTCTAGCATGCCATTACCTGTTGCTCTCCTCCCAACAGCCGGTGCCTCTCCGGTACTTTCTCTAACACGCCCGTTCTTAAACTACAACCTTTACTCCGCTAGTCCCGGCGCAGCCATTTCCGACTGACACGTGACTAGGCTACAGCCGCTTCCTGTTAAGTGGCTTCCGGCCGAGGGAGAGGCTGCGCGGTTAGCCTCTAAGGTTAGGCTTTCACCGAGGATACGCGTTTCACCCATTCTGGCGTGGCAGGACACACATTGCAGAAATTGTGAAATTCTGAGATGTAAATTGGATGAACCTAAACCGACTTTTAAAACCTGCTTTGAGCATGTTACTTCCTGATCAGTAGAGCCCATCTCGTGAGGCTCGCGTGGGTGTTATAACTACACAGCTCTTAGCACATCAGGGAACTATGATTAAATGCGAAAGAGGAGCTGGGATTTCTTTGCTGTATCGATTTTCTACTCTCCCTGAGACTTTCTGCTCTCTGTGCCATGTTATGATCTGGTTGGTTGTCCCAACATAACCTGAGCAGCGCAAGGGCAAGAACTTCTTTTTGAGAGGCTTTCTAGTATCCTCTAGAATACCGCTTATTTGAAAGCAGAGTTGGGCGAAAGTGGTGAAAGAAAATTCACAGAGGATCCTAGGGCCTCTGTCATCAAGACAATTGAGAATCAATGTCTTGGACCAAGACTGCTCTGCAGCCTCTTCATCTTTAAAGCAGAGGGGGGAAAAATGCCTTCATTAATTATTTTGTAAAGTTGTGAGGATCCAATAAAAATGCTTACCAAGGTTGCTTTGAAATTGACTTTTATCAAAGGAGGAAAATGAGGTATTCAAGATAAAGGGGGACCTTCATAGGCAAGGTGAGTAGTATAAAGAGCTCCAAAAACTCCTTGTCTGAGAGATATTTAGCTGATATCACATCGTCTGTAGTAAGTTTCTCAGATTCCTAGGTGGAAAGCTTCCCCAGTAGGAAAGTTTGTGAGATAATGAGTGTTTGGGAAAACCAACTTATTTAGATGCTAACTATAACAATTTTTTTTTGCATGTGAATACTTTGTTTCCTGATACCACTTCATACTCTTAATCTAACTATTTTTAAAGGTTTGAAATCAATTTTGAAATTTATAAATGTTTATACTGTGTAGAATTGGTAGCATAACATTATGGATTGATAATGAAAATTTAGTATATTGAGAATTTTAAAAAGAAAGAGTAAACTAGACACAAAAGAATGATAAAATTTAGTAGAAGGCATTACAGGTGAGGGTTGAATGTCAGGAAGTATAAGGTATTTAAGGAAATGGTTAATAGGTTGACTTGGCTAGTGTTTAATATTAAGGCAGAGGAAGGAAAGTGTTCAGTTTCTAGACTAGGAGAACCAAATTCCTAAGGAGAAGAAAGACAAATTTAAGTCTCAAGATGAAGCAGCAAAACAAGACATCATTGGTCACTATTTACTACGAATGAATTTGTGACTCCTATCCATATTTTACAAGGCACCTGATAGAGATTACATTAAATTCCATTTAAAAATTATAATATGCCCTCCTAAAAATTATTTAATGTCTTTCCATGGACTTTGCATAAAACTCCAGTTCCTTAACATGGTTTTTAAAACCCTGCATAATTTGACTCTGTTCTCATTTCTCCCAAGTTAAGACATTTGAATACTCACTTGCTGTGCTTGTTTAGATTCTTTGACTTTTCAGTTCCTCAACTCAAGCTTTTTGATGCTGTAGATTCCTTAGCCATGCTGCTCCTTACCCACTCTTCTTCCCTAGATTTTACATGGCTGACTTATTCTTTGGATTAATCAAACCTTGACTTTCCTTTAGCACTAAACTAAATTCCTCCTATTTTTGTCGCTCTCATCATTCTGTTTCTTTCAGAGCACTAATTTTTCATCAAGTATTTACTGAGAACTGATTTCACTGGCTCTCGGGAGCTCATAGAATAGTGGGAGAGAGACAAGAACAAAAACAATTATATTTGTGAGTTCTGTGCTATTTTTGAAGTACATAGAGGAGCCTATGGAACATCTAATTCTGCCTGGAATATTTTAAGAAGGCTTTTAAGAAAAAAGCCAGTTATTGGGATGCAGTTTTCAGTAGCATTGCTATATCTTATGACCTAGATGTTTGCATAGTAGACTTTGAAGTTTCAAAGGGTGTTTCCTTCTGGGTTGGAGGGCAGATTTGTTTTCTTACAAGGATATAAAGATATTGTCTCCCTTAGGAACAAAGCCCTTGTGAAACTTGGATTTACCTATTCTTAGTATTCCTCTGCCATGCCATGTATCCACTTTGTGTCTATACTTTATGGATTGAATCTGAGCCCCCAAAAGCTCAAGGCTCATGTGTTGAAGATTTGGTTCCTAATGCAGCAAGGTTCAGAGGTGGGACCTTTGGGAAGTGATTGGATCATGAGGGCTCTGCTCTCATCAATGGATTAATCCATTGATGGATTCATTGCTAAATGAACTTATTGGGAGGGTGTAGAAAATGTAGGAGGTAGGACCTAGTTGAAGGGAATGGGTCCTTGAGGATGTGCCCTTAGGAACTATGTATTGTCCTGTGCCTGTACTCCCTCCCTCTCTCTCTCCCACCACCCCTCTCCCTTTCCCTCTTCCCCTTCCTCCCTCCCCTTCTCCCTTTCTCCCTCTCTCCCTCTTTCTCCTCTCTCCACTTACCTCTTTCTCCTCTCTCCCTCTCTCCCTTTCACTCTGATTCCTGGCTACCATGATGTGATCAGCTTTGCCCTTCCATGCCCCTCCACTATGTTATACTGCTTCACCACAAGCCCAGAAACAGTGGAGCCAGCTGACAATGGTATGAAACCTCTGAGACTGATCCAAAATAAATCTTTGTCCTTTAAGTTTTTTTTCAGATGTTTTGTTACAACCATGGAAAGCTGACTAACAAGCATTCACTGGGTTCCCCTCCACATAACTTCTATGGGACTTGAAATGGCCGGATAATGCAATGAAAACATGAAAGCTCATGCTGCTGTTGTTCTATGACATATGTTGTGCTATAAACTCTGAATCCAGTAGGACTCATTGTCTCATCACTAACCAAGTCAATGGAAGTGTGGCAAGTCAACTCAGGAGCTGCCATCATGTTGCTGCTTAGGAATTGTTTGATTGCTCAATGTTTGATTCACAATTGTATATTCTGGTATAGCAGCCACTAGCTACACATGACTATTAAGCAAATGAAACATATTAGTTAAAATTTCAAAATTGAGATTTGCTGTAAGCATAAAACATATATCAGATTTTGGGTTTTTTTTTTTGAATTATGATTCTCATTTTATTTTTTTCTAGAAGATAGCTTTTCTTCACTCATTAAGGACCCAGCTCCTTACGTAGGCTTTGGTGGAGGTCGTGGGGCAGCACCAGCAGGTCTAAAACAGGATGGGGGTGTTCGGTCCTTCTGGGCTTCAGGAGATTGGTTTCTGACCACCTTGCTGTGAATGGCACAACTCACACAGTAACGCAGCTTCACATAGAGCTTGGGCAGCACATAAGCATCGAAAACACTTGCTTCGGAAATGTCCCGGACGGCTGTGGCCTCTGCAGCAGTTTCAATTGACGAACTTAATGGCCTTGTCCTTGGGCACGCACCTGGCACAGTTCCTGCAATGAATAGGCTGCACATGGCCTTTTGGCACAACCATTATTCCTTTTTTTGGTCATCTTGGAAGTGAGGACCCGAGAGCATATATCAGATTTTGAAGATTTAGTACAAATTTTTATTACATATTGAAATAATAGTTTAAATATATTGGGTTAAATAAAATGTTTTAGGTATGGCTACTAGAAAATGTAATATGTGGTTTGTAGTACATTTCTACTGGACAGTGCTGATTTAGAAGCTCCATCTAAACTAGTGGAAGGCAAAGACTATTGAAATAAGTACACAGTTAAATATAGCAAATATATGATCATAACACATCTCAGGAATTTTAATTTTCATACTCCAAAATTCCAAGCAACTGATACAGTGTTTCATTATCCTTACTGTCAATCCCTATCAGGGTTGCTTGACATTTAGGCTCCTTTTCTAGTGCAAAGGAAGTCTATATAGTTTCTAAACTTGCACAGACGTAAACATTTTATTTTCATGAAAATGTAAAAGAAGGAATTTCCTAGTCTTTTTTTCAAATGCTTTGCCTTCCATTCTCAAGGTTTGAAGCAAACTCTCAAATCACAGTAGTGTGCTCTTTAGGTTGGCCTGAATGGACTTTAATAGGAATTCTGTATTCTGGATGGTTTCTTAATTATGTAGAAACTGTAAAACTACTAACTGGTAGAGAATAATGGGAAATAAGGTTTAGAAGGTCAAACAAACAAAGCAAAGTCAGAGTATGGAATGTCTTGAATGTTGAGTTAAGAATTTGCTTCCTTTAATTTGCTTTATTTGCAGGAAAACAGTTAAAAATGAAATTGACAATCATAATTTCATTTGATATAATTCATATGGTACAGAAAAAAATGGAGGTAATACTAGAGATGGAGATTAATTTGTTTCCAAATCATAAACTTCAAGACATACTCAAAAGTCAAAAATCAAGTGTGTTTCCCACTCTCATATCTGGGCCTGTATTGTTTCCTCTCTCAGGGGTTGATGACAACATCCATCCTGATGTACAGTCAGAAACCTGAGTTCCTGTACATTACATTACTCCCTATAGGCTAATCAATCATGAACTTCTATTGATTTTTCTCTTAAATGTCCATCATAACTGTCATCTCCCACCTAGGCACTGGAGGTGACTTTTTAGTCTCAGAGAATCTACTTTTGTCCTTGCAGACATTTTTTTGCACAGCATCTATGAAAATTTCTTATTTCCAACAGTTTAGCTGAACTTGGGCTGTATATAGAAAGGAAGGAGATGGAAATGTAGCTATAAATCTGCAATGTCTATGATGCCTGCAGTAGACCAATGTACTTATTTTGAAAGTAGGAAACCAAGAACAATTTGTCAAAGCTCATTTTTTCTGTTACTAAAAATGACTGTAGTAGTTTTGATTTTGTAAAAGCTTTGAGAAATTCTGAGAGAGAATAGATAATTTTAGTTTCTTATGGCCTGTCTGAGCTCTTTCTAACAACAGATATTGGTACATAAAATAGCCAGTCCAAATCAAAGAAAATGGAATCTGACCACTTGTCACTATTTTCAGTACTACTACCCTCGTCTTTCATCTTTCACCTGGACTATATATACTGCCCTATGTTGCAAAGAAAATTCCTGGAATGTGGCTTTGACTTCAGTGCTACACAAGTCTCCTGACTTGTTGCTCCAGAACAAGTTCACATTTTCCAAAGATGATAATCAAAAAAACAAAAGAGGAGCTGGGTGTGGTGGCGCACGCCTGTAATCCAAGCAACTTGGGAGGCTGAGGCAGGAGGATCGAGAGTTCAAAGCCAGCCTCAGCAACTTAGCGAGGCCCTAGGCAACTCAGTGAGACCCTGTCTCTAAATAAAAAACAAAATAGGGCTGGGGATGTGGCTCAGTGGCCGAGTGTCCCTGAGTTCAATCCCTGGTTCCAAAAAAAAAAACAAAAACAAAAACAAAAAACAAAAAACAAAACAAAAGAGGGACTTTCAGATTTTAGAAATGACAGAGTAGCTTATATTGGACAAATACTTTCATTAACAATCTTAAATTCTGGGCAATAAAAATTTAAAAGACATTAGAAAGCAACCAACAGCATGTATACAGAAGAGCATGTCATCTAAATTCTTTAAAAAATTATTTATTTATTTAACAGTGCTGGTGATCAAACCTGGGGCCTTGTGCATGCTAGGCAAGCTTGAATGCATTTTTTAAATGTTAAAATCACTTCATATTTCTGGAATAAGCCTCACTTGGTCATGAAGTACACTCCCTTAGATGTATTGGTTTGCTCAAATTTACATTTTTTTGCATTTATGTTCAAGGAGAGTATGGGGATGTTGTTTTCGTTCCTTAGATATCTTTATCCGACTTTGATAGAAGTGCTGACTTATTAAATTTCAATTATTTTGGAAGTGTTTTAGTCAGCTCTTTTGCTGAGGTGTCTATAAGAACCAACAATAACAACTGAAGGAGAAGGAAAAATTTATTTGGGGTTTCAAGGTTTCAGAGGTCTCAGTCCATTGACAGCAGGCTCCATTCCTTGAGGCTCAAGGTGAGGCTGAATATCATGGTGGGAGAGGGTGGTGGAGGGAAGCAGCTCACATCACAGTGATCAGGAAGAAGAGAGAGAGATTCTGTTCTCCAGATACAAAATATATACCCCTAGCCACGCCCCCAACGAGCCACTCCCTCCAGCCACACCCCACCTGCCTCCAGTTACCACTCAGTTTATCCCGTTGGGGATTAATTCACAGATTAGGTTAATACTCTCACAACCCAATCATTTCTCCTCTGAACCTTCTTGCATTGTCTCACACTTGAGCTTTTGGGGAACACCTCACATCCAAACCATAACAGGAAGAGTTTGTATTATATTGGTATTATTCCTTTCTTAGATGGTAGAATTTACCAGTGAAGACTTCTGGACCTGCAGTTTTCCTAGTGAAGAGAATTTTAACTATAAATGTAATACCTATGCTGGGGTTGTGGTTCAGTTGTAGAGCACTTGCCTACCATGTGTGGGGCACTGGGTTCGATTCTCAGCACCATATATAAATAAATGAATAAATAAAGGTCTATCAACATAAAAAATTTTAAAAAATGTAATATCTATAATAGATAACATAGTTATTCTGGTTATGTGTATCTTCTTCAGTGAACTTTATAAGTCCTCACAAGGCAAAATGAAATGGCCATTTCATTTAAGTTCTAAGATTTATTGGATTAAATTATTAAAGGTTTCCTTAATAGCTATGAATCTGTAGTGAAGGAACACACTCTTGATATTGGTCATTTGAATCTTCCTTTTTATGCCTGATCAGTCTGGCTCGTGGTTTATCTTTTTATTTATTTATTTTTCTCTGATGGGAGATTGAACCCAGGGGTGCTCTACTACTATAAAGTAAAAAGACCTCAGTCCTTGCCTTCCTGGTGCCTCAGCCTTCCAAGTTGCTGGGTTTACAGGTGTGCATCATGTTTCTGACTGATTTATTTATTTTTAATCTTAAATAATCAGCTTTTGGTTTCATTGATTTTTTTTTCTGTTGGGTTTTCTGTTTTGTTTGATTTTGTTCTCTGGTCTGTATTATTTCCTTTCTTAATCTTACCTGACATTTAAATTGGTTCTTTTTGTCAAGTCTATTAAGGATGCATGTAGGTGAGGTCTTGGATTTGAGATCTTTTTCCCCTATAACATTTAGTATTACAGATTTCCTAATATGTTTTAACTGTGTCCAACAGATTTTCACGTTATGAATTATTTTAATTGAATTCAAATGACTTTCTAATTTCTTTTTGGTTTCTTCTTTGACATATGGATTATTTAGAAGTGTGTTTAGTTTCCTAATATTTTTAACTTTTTAGATACTATTACTCTATCGATTTTTTTTTTCTAATCAGGGATTGGCCCCAGGGACACTTAACCACTGAGTCACTGGGATTATAGGTGTGCACTATCACACCACACTCTTCTACCAATTTTTAATTCAATTATATTATAGTCAAAGAATATACTTGGGATGATCTGGATCCTTTTAAAATGTGTTGAAATGTGAAATGCTGATTCTGGTCCATTTTGGTGTTATATTTGTGCTTGAAAATGTATATTCTGCTGTTGTGCCAGGAGTTCTGAAAATACCAATGAGCACAAATTCGCTTTCTTTTTTTATTTACTTATTGATTCATTGAACACAAATGGAGTACAGCTATTGTTTCACTGGTTGTACACAAAGTAGAGTCACACCATCTGTGCGTTCATGCATGTACACAGGGCAATGGTATCTGTCACACATTCTGTTATTATTTTTACCCCCCACCCTGCCCCCACCCCTCCCTTCCCTCTATGCTATCTATCCTTCCTCCATTCTTGCCACCCTTCCCCCCCGCATTATGCATCATCATTCATTTATCAGAGAGACCATTCAGCCTTTGGATTTTTGGGATTGGCTGATCTCACTTAGCATAACAGTCTCCAACATCATCCATTTACCTACAAATGCCATAATTTTATTCTTCTTTATGGCTGAGTAATATTCCATTGTGTATATATACCACAGTTTCTTTATCCATTCATCTACTGAAGGGCATCTAGGTTGATTCCATAATCTAGCTATTGTGAATTGAGCAGCTATGAACATTGATGTGGCTGCATCACTGTAGTAATCTGATTTTAAGTCCTTTGGGTATAGGCCAAGGAGTGGGATAGCAGGGTCAAATGGTGGATCCATTCCAAGTTTTCTAGGGAATCTCTACACTGCTTTCCAGAGTGGCTGCACCAACTTGCACTCCCACCAGCAATGTATGAGTGTACCCTTTTCCCCACATCCTCGCCAACACCTGTTGTTGCCTGTGTTCTTAATAAAAGACATTCTAATTGGGGTAAGATGAAATCTTAAGGTGGTTTTGATTTGTATTTCTCTTATAACGAGAGATGTTGAACATTTTTTTATGAATCTGTTGATTGCTTGTAGATCTTCCTCTGTAAAGTGTCTGTTCATTTCCTTGGCCCACTTATTGATTGGGTTATTAGTGTTCTTGGTGTAAAGATTTTTGAGTACTTGGTAGATTCTGGAGATTAGTGCTCTGTCTGAAGTGTGTGTGGCAAAGATTTTCTCCCACTCTGAAGGCTCTCTCTTCACATTGCTGATTGTTTCCTTTGCTGAGAAGAAGCTTTTTAGTTTCACTCTATCCCAATCATTGATTCGTGCTTTTATTTCTTGCGCTTTGGGAGTCATGTTAAGGAAATCTGGTCCTAGGCCAACATGATGAAGATTTGGACCTATTTTCTATTAGGTGCAGAGTCTCTGGTCTGATTTCTAGGTCCTTGATCCACTTTGAGTTGAGTTTTGTACAGGGTGAGAGATATGGGTTTAGTTTCATTTTGCTACATATGGATTTTCAGTTTTCCCAGCACCATTTGTTGAAGAGGCTATCTTTTCTCCATTGCATGTTTTTGCCTCCTATGTCAAGTATGAGATACCTGTATTTATTTGGGTTTGTCTCTGTGTCCTCTATTCTGTACCATTGATCTACCTGTCTATTTTGGTACCAATACCATGCTGTTTTTGTCACTATTGCTCTGTAGTATAGTTGGAGGTCTGGTATTGTGAAACCCCCTGCTTCGCTCTTCTTGCTAAGGATTGCTTTAGCAGTTCTGGGTCTCTTATTCCTCCAAATGAATTTCATGATTGCTTGCTCTATTTCTATGAGGTCCGTCGTTGGGATTTTAATTGGAATTACATTGAATTTGTATAGCATTTTTGGAAGTATGGCCATTTTGACAATATTAATTCTGCCTATCCAAGAACATGGGAGATCTTTCCATCTTCTCAGATGCTCTTTAACTTCTTTCTTTAGTGTTCTGTAGTTCTCAGTGTAGAGGTCTTTCACAGCTTTTGTTAGATTGATTCCCAAGTATTTCATTTTTTTTGAGGTTAATGTGAATGGGGTAGTTTTCCTAATTTCTCTCAGAGGATGCATCACTTATGAATAAAAATGCATTAGATTTATGAGCATTAATTTTATATCCTGCTACTTTACTGAATTCATTAATGAGTTCCAGAAGTTTTCTGGTGGAATTCTTAGGATCTTCTAAAAAGAGAATAATATCATCAGCAAATAGGGATAGTTTGATCTCTTCTTTTCCTATTCATATTCCTCTAATTTCTTCGGTCTGTCTAATTGCTCTGACTGGAGTTTCAAGAACAATGTTGAATAGTAGTGGTGAAAGAAGGCATCCCTGCTTTGTTCCAGTTCTCAGGGGGAATGCTTTCAATTTTTCTCCATTTAGAATGATGTTAGCTGTGGGCTTAGCATAGATAGCCTTTACAATATTAAGGACTGTCCCCACTATCCCTATTTTTTCTAGTGTTTTGAGCATGAATGGGTGCTGTATTTTATCAAATGCTTTCTCTGCATCTATTGAAATAATCATGTGGTTCTTGACTTTAAGTCTGTTGATGTGGTGAATTACATTGATGGATTTCTGGATGTTGAACCAACCTTGCATCCCCAGGATGAAACCCACTTGATCATGGTGCACTATCTTTTTAATATGCTTTTGTATGCGGTTCACTAAAATTTTGTTAAGAATTTTTGCATCTATGTTCATTAGAGATATGGGTCTGAAATTTTCTTTCTTTGATGTGTCCTTCTCTGGTTTTGGTATCAGGGTGATATTAGCTTCATAGAATGAGTTTGGAAGGGTTCCCTCCTCCTCTATTTCATGAAATACTTTGAGGAGTATTGGAATGAGCTCTTCTTTGAAGGTCTTGTAGAACTCGGCTGTGAATCCATCTGGTCCTGGACTTTTCTTGGTTGGTAGGCTTTTGATGACTTCCTCTATTTCATTGCTTGAAATTGATGTATTTAAGTTGTGTATGTCCTCCAGATTCAGTTTGGGTGGCTCATATGCCTCTAGAAATCTGTTGATGTCTTCCAGGTTTTCTATTTTGTTGGAGTATAAATTTTCAAAATAGCTTCTTATTATGTTTTGTATTTCAAATGTGTCTGTTGTAATATTTCCATTCCCATCACGAATTTTAGTAATTTGGAGTTTCTCTCTCCTTCTCTTCGTTAGCGTGGCTAAGGGTTTACCAATTTTGTTTATTTTTTCAAAGATCCAACTTTTTGTTTCGTCAATTTTTTGAATTGTTTCTTTTGTTTCAATTTCGTTGATTTCAGCTCTGATTTTGATTAGTTCCTGTCTTCTACTACTTTTGGTGATGGTCTGTTCCTCTTTTTCTAGGGCTTTGAGCTGTAATGTGAGGTCATTGATTTGTTGACTTTTCATTCTTTTATTAAATGCACTCTCTGCAATGAACTTTCCTCTTAGCACTGCTTTCATAGTGTCCCAGAGATTTCGATATGTTGTATCTTTATTCTCGTTGACCTCTAAGAATCTTTTAATTTCCCCCCTAATGTCTTCTGTTATCCATGTATCATTCAATAGCATATTATTTAATCTCCAGGTCTTGGAGTGGTTTCTGTTTCTAACTTTGTCATTGATATCTAATTTCATTCCATTATGATCTGATAGTATACAAGGTAGTATCTCTATATTTTTGTATTTGCTAAGAGTAGCTTTGTGGCATAACATATGGTCTATTTTAGAGAAGGACCCATGAGCTGCTGAGAAGAAAGTGTATTCGCTTTTTGATGGATGGAATATTCTATATATGTCTGTTAAGTCCAAATTAGCGATTGTGTCATTGAGTCCTATGGTTTCTTTGTTCAATTTTTGCTTGGAGGATCTGTCCAACGGTGAGAGAGGAGTGTTAAAGTCTCCGAGTATTATTGTGTTTTGGTCTATTTGATTCCTGAAATTGAGAAGGATCTGATTGACATACATGGATGCACCATTGTTTGGTGCATAAATATTTATGATTGTTATGTCTCACTGATTTATGCTTCCTTTAAGCAGTATGAAATGTCCTTCTTTATCCCTTCTGACTAACTTTGGCTTGAAGTCTGCTTTATCTGAAATGAGAATGGAAACCCCAGCTTTTTTACTCAGTCCATGTGCATGGTATGCTTTTTCCCAACCTTTCACCTTTAGTCTGTGGGCATGTTTTTCTATGAGATGAGTCTCTTGAAGGCAGCATATTGTTGGATCTTTCTTTTTAATCCAGTCTGCCAGTCTATGTCTTTTGATTGATGAGTTTAGGCCATTTACATTCAGGGTTATTATTGAGATATGACTTGTATTTCCTGTCATTTTAGCTTTTTGGGGGTTTTTAGCTTAACTTTGTTTCTCCTTTGATTGACTCTTTCTTTAGGGTAGTTCCTCCTCATGGTGACCAAGATTGTTATTTTTCATTTCTTCCTCTTCGAATATTTTGTTGAGAATGTTCTGTAGGGCAGGCTTTCTCTTTGTGAATTCTTTAAGCTTTTTTTTATCATGGAAGATTTCATTTCGTCATCAAATCTGAAGGTAAGTTTTGCTGGGGATAAGATTCTTGGTTGGCATCCGTTTTCTTTCAGAGCTTGAAATATGTTGTTCTAGGCCCTTCTTGCTTTTAGGGTCTGGGCTGAGAAATCTGCTGCTATCTGTATTGATTTCCCCCTGTAGGTAATCTGTTGCTTTTCTCTCACAGCCTTTAAAATTGTATCTTTGTTTTGTATGTTAGGTATTTTCATTATAATGTGCCTTGGTGTGGATCTGTTGAAATTCTGTGCGTTTGGTGTCCTGTAAGCCTCTTGTAATTGATTTTCCATCTCATTCATCATATTTGGGAAATTTTCTGATATTATTTCATTGAACAGATTGTTCATACCCTTGGTTTGTATCTCTGTGCCTTCCTCAATCCCAATAACTCTTAAATTTGGTCTTTTCATGATGTCCCATATTTCTTGGAGGTTTCGTTCATGATTCCTAACCATCTTCTCTGTTTATTCGACTTTGTTTTCAAGATTAAATATTTTGTCTTCATTGTCTGAGGTTCTGTCTTCCAAGTGATCTATTCTGTTAATTATGCTTTCTATTGAGTTTTTAACTTGGTTGATTGTTTCCTTCATTTCCTTGTTTCCTTCAAGGATTTCTGTTTGTTTTTTTCTCAGAACTTCTCTTTATCGAAATGATTTTTTGCTTCCTGCAATTGCTCTATTAGCTGATTATTCATAGCCTGAATCTGCTCTCTCGTCACCTCATTCTCTTCTCGGATCATTTTAATTATGAACATTCTGAACTCCATTTCTGTCATTCCTTCTACCATGCTGTCTTTGGGATCTCTTGATATATCATCTAGGTTTGTTTGGGACACTTTCTTCCCGTGTTTTCTCATGCTGCTCATGTATCTTCCCCTCTAGTAGTGCAAATCAGAGGGATTGCAATTTCCCTGTAAAGACTTAGGGCGTCCCTGCAGATTTCTAGTAACTCACCAGATGTTTGAGAGGTGCTTGATCAAGTGGTAACCCAAGATAGCTGCTGTCTCACAACCTCCAGGTTGGGAATGATCAATGCTTTTGGGCAGAGGCAACCAGGAGATGCAGCACCGTGGCCCTGGAGCCGCAGTGCTGTGTCCCTGCGGGAAGGGCTGAGCTTAGGTCCGAGGGCTCAGACAGCTGAAGATGGTCTCTCCGCCAGGGAAGCTGTAGAATGGCGCCGCTGGGCACAAATTCCCCACTGGAGCCGGTAAGCAGCTCCGCTCCCGGCCAAATCTCTTTTTTTTTTTTTTTTTTGAGATGGGGTTCTCACTATGTTTCTGGTGCTGACCTTGAACTCCTGGACTTAAGAGATCCTCCTACCTAAGCCTCTTGCACAGCTGGAACGATATGCACATGCCACTGTGGCAGGCTAATAGTGTTTAAGTGTTCTTTATTCTTCGTAAATTCCTACCAACTGTTCTGCTAGTTATTTAGAGAAGGTTATTGAAATCTCCAACTATTATGGAGTTTTTTTTTTCCTTTCAGTTCTATGAGTTCTTGCTTCACATTTGCAAGATCCATTATTATGTGAATAAACACTTAGGGCAATTGATCCTTGTATCATGGTGAAATAACCTTTTTATTTCTTTCCTTTGAAAGAATACTACTTTGTTCAATATTAATATAGGCACTCCAATCACTTTTTTTTTTTTTTTTTTTTTTTTTTTTTGCTGGGGATTGAACTCAGTGGCTTGTGCTTGCAAGGCAAGCACTCTACCAACTGAACTATATCCCCAGCCCCAATCACTTTCTTTTGATTCGTGTTAGCATAACATAGCTTTTTCCATTCTTTTAGCCTATTTAAGTCTTCTTATTTAATGCATGTTCTTATGGTTAATATATAATTGGATTTTATTTTTTACCTGGATTGACAATTTCTGAATTTAATGAGGAAAAATTTAGACCATTTATGTTTAATGTGATTTTTTGTATTCTAGGGTTCAAATTTATCATCTTGCTATTTGTTTTTTATTTGTCCTATCTCTTTCCTTTTTCCTTTATTCAGTTTTTTTTTTTTTTCGATGAGTTGAAATTTTAAATTCCATTTTGCTTCTTGGTAGCTGTAATTCTTTTAAAAATTATAACTCTTGTTTTTGTCATGTATAACATGCGTCTGTTAGTTGAACTGAAAAGAAAAAAAAAAAACTTCAGTTGAACTGAAAAGAAAAAAAAAACTCCATAATAGTTGGAGATTTCAATAACCTTCTCTAAATAACTAGCAGAACAGTTGGTAGGAATTTACAAACTAAGAAAGTACCAAACAACAAATTTTTTCTCTATTTGAAAATCTAGAAGTCTGAAATCATTGTGTCGGCAAGGTTGGATACTATAGTAGACCCTGAAGGAGAATCTGTTTTGTGCCTCCCTCCTAGCATCGGAAGATGGCTGGCAATTCCAGATGTCCGTTGGTTAGTAAAAGCATCGTTCCAGTCTCAGCTTCTGTATTGTGTTTCCCCTTAGGACTTGGTATTTTATGTGACCATTTTTCCTCTGTGTGTGTCTGTATGCACAAATTTCTCTTTTAAGGACACCAGTTATTAGATGAAGGTCCATTGTGGTCTGCTGTACCTCATCTTAACTTGATCGTACCTACAAAGACCCTGTTTCCAAGTAAGGACATATTCATACATATTGGAGTTATGACTGGAACATATGAGGAGGCACAATTCTACCCACAACAACATGTACCTTTTTGGCTTTATTTCTGAGATCTCTTTGTTGTTCCATTGGTCCATTCATCTGTTTTATGCCAGTATCATGTTGTTTTGATTTTCACTGCTTTGCATATATTTAGAAGTCAGGTAGTATAATGCCTCCAGTTTTGTTTTTAATCTGGTTACTTTATTTGGGGTCTTCTGTGGTTCCATGCAGATTTTAGGCTTTTAAAAACATTTCTGTAAAGAATGTCATTGGTATTTTGCTGGGGATTACACTGAGTCTGTAGATCACTTTGAGTGGTATCAATACTGATTCTTCTTAAGCATGATCATGGGATGTCTTTTTTTTAATGCCATCTTCAGTTTGTTTTTTTTTTTTAATTTTATTGTCTCATTTTAAAGATCTTTCAATTCTTTGGTTAAATGTATTCCTGGGTATCTTTTTTGGAGCTATTTTAAGTGGGATTGCTATCTTGATTTCTCCTTGAGCAAGTTCATTACTGATGTATATAAAAGCTACTGATTCTTATATGTTGATTTTGTATATTGCAACTTTACTGACCTTATTAGTTCTAACAGTTTTTCTGTAGCATAATTAGGTTTTTTCTATTTATAAAATCATGTCATCTGCAAACAAAAATAAATTATTTTCATCCTTTCCAATTTGGATGCTCTTTACTTTTCTTGTGCCTGATTGCTGTGGCTAGGACTTTTTCAGTATTATGTTAAGAGTGGTGGAAATTGGTACCCTTGTCTTCTTTCAGATCTTAAGAGGAAAAGCTGTAATTTCCCCATTCAGGATGATATTACTGTGGGTTTGTCATATATTACCTTTATTGTGTTGAAGTATATTCCTTCTATTTACCTACTGTCTATGCTTTTACATACCTAATCTTTTTAGAGTTTTTATCATGAAAGGAAGTTAAATTTTATCAAATGCTTTTTCTGTATCTAATGAAATAATATAGTTTTTGTCTTTCATTCAGTTGATATGGTGTGTCATGTTTATTGATTCGTATATGATGAATCATCCTTGCATTCCTGGGATGAATACCACTTGATTATGGTGCATAATTCTTTTGATGTGCTATTGCTTGTTTTCCATGTACTTTAATTTTCATAACCACATTATAAAGCATTTAATGATATGTTTTAAGACTGACTTCAGTGTTTTTGATTATAGAAAAGATTGTGAAGCCATTAAATAAAGTACAAATCTATTCCACTTCCAGGTGATAGGGGAGGTAAACAAAGGTCAACCATTTGATAGTTCCCAGATTATAAGCCTTTAATATAAAGATGAATATGGTTAAAACAAGGAGAATGAGCTGTGGGAGTAAGTTCTCATCAGTGTTTATTTCCTGAACTAAGAAAAATGCATAGTTCAGGAATGTCTTGGCAGATTCCAAAGAAGCATGCTGTGAACCTTTATATATTAAGTTTCTTGAGGGCAAGAAATGAATCTTTACTTTGGTTCTTAATGTATGGCAAATATATGTTCAATAAATGTTCTTTACACAGTGAAGATAATTTTTAAATAATAAGAAACTAGTATACTGAATGAGAGTTTACAGTAGAGGGAAATGGGCAAGATGTTATTTTCATACCTTGCTTTCTTATAAAATTCCAATTCCTCCTTCAGAATTTGCTCACATTACTTTTCCCTTTCTTCTTAAATAACAGCCCTACTCCTGAATGCCCTCAAATTATGTACATCTCTCTCAAACCTCTCATTCTATATATTCATATTTTTTATCCCTCTTCTAATTGAAAAATGTTTCTGGATAAGAACATTTCTTACTCCATGTAACACAGTGCCTGTGTTAGGCACTTAATATAGGAGAGACTTAATATTTCATGAAGAATATCTAACTGCATTGTGACAATGCAGAGACTTAATATTTCATGAAGAATATCTAACTGCATAGGTCAGACCTGAGACCCAAACCCATTTCTACATATAATGAGGAAGGAAAGATGAAACCTACTTTTATTTTACATTTACATTTATTGAATTCCTAAATACTTATTGAGTATCTGCTACATACTAGGTATGGGACAGAAATACTTTTCACTCTTTCAGCAATGCATAAAAAAATTCACTCTGCTGAGTTAGCATACACTCATTCTTTGATTAATCTTCTTGTACAGTTTTCTCAAATAGTCCATAGTGCTGTAGACCAATAAGTATTCCAAATGTTGTCTGAAGGAGTAGGGGAACTGCCATTACTTTCATCTCTCTTTGACAAAGCAGTAACCAATGTAATAAAACTCTTCCTTTTGGTGGCAGTGGGACAGTATGATACCTAAAAATGAAAAGGAGTTAATAATATCTCCTGGAAAATATACCAAAATACAAAAGTTCACCAATTTCCCTAAGCTGATAATTTCCATTGTAGGTTTATCATGTAGATAGTAAAAAAATTAAATGTTAGCTATTTGGAATACAAACTATTGGGTTTCCGTTAGAATATATGATTGAGTCTAAGGAATAAGAAGAGTCTATTAACCCAAAAAATGGAAGGAAGGAAGAAAAACAAAGGAAAAAAAGGAATGAATAGAGAAACTTACTTGACTGCCAGACGTCCATTTTTAGAAAAAGCCATTGCACTGGGATATAAAATACCACATGCAATGCCAACCAATGAACTTCTCAGAACACAATTTTCCTTGCTTATGTTACCTAGAAAACAAAAAGTAAATTTGGTTTCTCTTTAGAATTCAGGTTAAGAACTGTTACCTCAAAGAGTAGTTATTTGTACTGACTTCAACCACAAAATAATAGAAAAGATACTAGAAATTGAAAGTTGATGACATAATAGGCTTAATACATCTCATTTTATAAATGCTTTTTTTATTATTTATATTATTTTACTTTATTACTTTATCATGTGGCAAATAACTTCTTACATATGTGCTTTGTATAGATGCAACTGCGTAATAAGAACACTAAACAAGCACACCAGATACCTGGATTCTAGGTTAATACATGTATTATCTACTACATGTCAATTATGTGCTAGGTGCTAGGAATATATAATGGTACATAAAAGAGACAATCTGACCAGTTTACCAGGGAAGAAAGACATTAGACAAATAATTAAAAAATATAAGTGTGTTCAATGCTTCAGAGGTAAAATGTATTCAGAATTTATCTAGAAGCCTAACCTACCATGAGGGAATCGAAGATTTTTCTGGGGAAGGGATCTTTAAGCGAAGATCTAAGAAATGAACTACAACTAGAGGCTCTCTCAATTACTAGTTGGGAAACTTAAGGTAAAATGAGGAGGCAGGAAACATTAGAAGCCCATAATGTGCCAGATACTATGTTAGGCATTTAACAAACAGCACCCTTTAATTCCCACAACAATCCTGCCAGGTAAGTACTATTGGTCCTAATTCGTGTGTAAGACATCTGAGATGATTAGAAGTAGGATCTGAAATCATGTGCATAGTATGCCCAAACCTGTTCTTTTCTCAGTATATCATATTGCTTCTCAGTACTTGAACATGCATCAGTTTTGGTTACTTATCTGTAAAAAAGGGGCAATAATGCTTGACTTGCCTGATCAGTACTGTTGTGTGGATCAAGTAGGAAAATAAATGTGAATATCCTTATAAAGTGGTAAAGCAAAATACAAATGTAGGGGATTATGAATATATGTTAATGAGTAACTTTATTTATATACAACCACATTATATATTCATGAATTTAAATTTACCTGAATACAAAGCATCAGTTACAAGGATCTTATAGGTAACTACAGTGGATAAAAATGGAAGTGCAGTCAATGATGCATATGTCTTCAAAGCATCATATTTAACCTTAAAGCAGTATCTGAAAATGAAATTTGTCAATATTCCACAGAAACTAGCTGTTGTTCCAAGGAATACCATTCCATTTATATTTAAGGTCCTAATAGGAAAAACAAAGAGAATGATTAACAATATTCTCATAATAGATGTATCCTTTGCTCAGTAGTTGTTATTACATATTTATTCAGCATCAAATTTTTTTTTTTTTCTTTTTTGGTCCTAGGGATTGAACCCAGGGTACTTCACCTGTAGGCTACATCCCCAGACCTTTTTTATTTTTTATTTTGTGACAGTGCCTCACTAAGTTGCTTAGGGTCTCACTATGTTACTCAGGCTGGTCTCAAACTTGTGATCCTCTGGCCTCAGCTCCCAAATTACTGGTATTAAAGGCACTTGCCACTATGCCTGGCCAGCATCAAATATTTCTTGAGCATTTACTATGTGAAAGGTATTTCTGAAGCAATAAGGATAGGGTAGTAAACAAAATAAAACCAAAAAAGAAAAGAAAAGAAATTTCACTCATCGTGGAACTTGCATTCTAATAAGGAGAGGATTCTATGTTTTTAGGACTATTTAGGATGGTTCTGAAATGGAACTCTTTTGTGGCCGTAAATTTTGGCCACAAATAAACACAGACACGTTTCAAGGTAGCCAAATGTTATGGCTATTGGCGTACCTATTTCTAAGAATACCTTTCCTGCTATTAAAATAATTAATTTGCTTAAGGCAATCTAGGAAAAATATATATTTGATTAGGCTATCTAGAATATAACAATTTTTAATTAGTGCAGTTACTCTCAAAATAACTTGTCTATTACTTACAAAACTTCTTCCATACAGAAACTAATAAAGTATTTTCTAAATAATGAAAAAAACAAAACAAAACAAAAAAACTTCTCCCAAAGTGATCTGATAGATCCGGTTTTATGAACTTGGACTCATAACTAAATCCAAAACTTTCTGAAGTATAATTTCAATTGTCCTGTGACTACTCTTGAGTTCTATTAATCTAAAAGCCAAAAGTAACTAAGACTGTACACCACTGAAGCTGTATTCCTTTTTTGCTGTACTTGGTACTATGGTTGAGATTATCAATCCTAAACTGATTTTAATCATAACTGCTCATCAGTGTAATTTAAGTACCCCCAAATGTTTTTCTCCTAATTACCTTAAAATTTTTTTTAAAAGTTGTAGATGGACACATAGCTTTATTTTATTTATTTATTTATTTTTATGTGGTGCTGAGGAGCGAACCCAGTGCCTCAAATATCCTAGGCAAGCGCTTTACCATTGGGTTACAACTACAGTCCCTCCTAATTACTTTTAATTAAAAAAAATTTACTACACAATACTTTAGCAATAATTTTGGGCATTTTTTTTTAAAAGTGAAAGAAATTATCCATAACCCCAATATTCTGACAAGTCAGTATTTTTTTTGTTTCTGTCCATTTTTTTTTTAAATAAGCTTTCTTCATAAACAATTCAATAAAGGTGACAGTTTCTTAGATAATCCTCAGAAACAAGAACAATACAAAAGATCTGGAAATGAAGTTACTAACTTTCAGTATAGTTTCGTCTCTTACTTTTCTTTTCTAAGGTACTCGAATTTTCTTTCTATGATGTCAATGACCATTTGTCTTCTGAGTTTTGTATCTCCTAGAGAAAGACCCAGCAGACCATGCATATAAACTGCCATCTTGCTGTCCTGGAAAACACAAAATTCCAGAATTATAATAGCTAATGATATTAACAGTAAATAAAACCTTATAAAATTCTATAGATTCAGACTAAAAATCTTAGAGTTCAGTAATGTGCCAGATACAATCATCTGCTTTCATATATTAAGTGAATGATTCAATCAACATTTATTGGGCTCTTACTATCTGTTAGACACTGGCTTTTTAAAGTTGCAAAATACTTTTACTGGTAGGATCATGATCACTTCTACTTTTATAGATGTGAAAACTGAGGTTCAGAAATGTTGATTTGCTGTAGGATTTAGTATAAGGGATTGAGATACTGAATTTCTGTCTTCAGTACAGTTTCCCCCTGTCATTCCAAGGAAGTAGCCAGTTCCTTCTCTGATCTACCTCTTCAGGTGGTGAAGTAGAAAAATAGTTCCTGCTTGGTGACTACTATCTTTTTCCTATGTCTCATGAAAGCCTGAGTTCATTTTGGAGATTAAGTTAAGTTTCCTATGGAGGTAAGAGAGAGCAGAGATTGCCTTCAAGAATAAGGAGAGAGAAAATCAGAGAAAAAGGATACTGCTCCAAACTGGGAAAAGGCAGTGCACCCTGGCTACTTTACTTTTTATGCTACACATTCAGTTCTCTAGTAGCACACTGGGGTGGAGGAAGGGTCTTAGTTACAAATAGCTATGTGATACATCACAGAGCCTGGATTTATGGCACTATGTCCCAAATGTGATGAACAGACAGTAGCTAACATCAAAGAACCATAAGGGTTTGGCTAGCAGCATCTTAACAGAAATCGGTGAGGAAAAAACCCTGGATTCTCAGAAAGGATCCTCTCTTCATGTTCTGTTCTGGGTACCTTGTGCCTTTGTAAAGTTCTAATAATAACATTTGTTAAATCTTTTGCCACTCTGGCACGTAGTTTAAGAGCTCTGTTTAATTTTATTTAAACAAGGAAACTGGGACATTTCTGGCAAATCCAAATTTGTGGTTGCACTCTATAAGTAAGTGGAAGGTCTAGGGATGCAAAGTTCAATGCTTTTTGTTTTGCCTTCTTCACATTAACCAATAATAGATAAAACAGAAGGCCCTTCACAAATTACACAAATCCTCATTTTAAAAACTTTTATAGTCAAGGGCATTTACTTAATATCAAATTATAGGAATCCTAGGCAAGAGAATTACAAATAGATTAATGAATGCAGAAGATGATAAATCAGTGGTTCTCAACCTGTAGCATGAACAAGAATAATATGATGCATTTATTTGAAATGTACTCTCTTGAGCTCCCTTCTTAGATATTTAAATTCAATAGGAATAGGGTGAGGCCTAGAATCTGCATTTTATTAGCACCAAGGACTTCTAAGGCTGTGGTCTATGGACACATCTTGAACATTGCTGTAATACTCATTTGCTGAATGGGTGATATGTACCCATCCTAACTCTAATGAAAGACCATTTCCCCCATGGGCTCAACATACAGAAGCCATGGGTTCCTTTGAACCTTCTTATGGTATTATAATACAATCAGTAATAATGAATCAGCTCCTTTCCCTGCATCACTGTAGAACTGTACTCAAGCCAGTTCTTTTTCTTTAAATTTTCTGGGGTTAGGTAAAAAAATATTTAACAAATTACAATTTTTCAGGGAATAGACTTAATCTTTTGCTTCTGACACACTAATGAAAAATGAAAGCTGAGAGGGAAGATTCTATACCTAACCCATCTACTCTACTATGAAGGCAGATGTAAACATGATTAACCAGAAACCTTACATAAATTTTTTGCTTGCTGTCATCCAATTCACTGAAGCTTACCACCCTTCCACCCCAAAAGAAAACTTTCACATAATGTCTTTTAACAACTACCTAGTCTATACTCTCAGCTTTATAATCAGAAAAAACCAAAATAACAAGAACCCTATTCAATATTATGATTACTATAAAACAAATACTGAACCAATGAAAGCAGGACAGCAAATATTTACTGAGTGCCTAATCTTTGCAAGACACTGTCAAAGAAGCGATTACTTTCATTACACTCTCCTCATTAAAGCAGATAAACTAGTAACTTTCAGAAAGACTATTTTTTGGGGTGCTGGGGGTTGAACCTAGGGCCTTTCACACGGTAGACAAGCACTCTACTACTAAGCTATACACCTAGCTCTCAGAAAGACTTTTTTTTAAAAAAAGCACTGAAATGTAAAGATTTTGCTATAGCCAATATTTTATCTAAAAACTAGCGTAAGGTCACTCAACCGATCACCACACTTTTACCAGTAAGAGTGCCTATATACATGTCTGTAATCCCAAAAGCTAGGAAGGCTGAAGCAGGAGGATCAGGAGTTCAAAGCCAGCCTCAGCAACTTAGCGAGGTCCTTGGAAACTCAACGAGACCCTTCTCTAAATAAAATACAAAAAAGGTCTGGGGATGTGCCTCAGGGATTGAGTGCTCATGAGTTCAATCCTCGGTACCAAAAAAAAAAAAAAAAAAAAAAGTGTATGTGTAGGTTAATAGTTCGCAAAGCGCTTTAGTTTTCTGTGTTTTATGTGTTATTTCATTTGATCTTCAGAATTTTATTCAACATTCACTCATCATTTGTAGAGCACAGACCCTCGGATAAGTCCATGATAGAGTCAATGTCCTCAGGAACTCACAACCTAACGAAAAAGTCAGAATAAAAAAAAACAGTAAATTTAAAGGCAGAACGAGGATGTCACTTAAAAAAAGAAAAAAGCAAATAATAGAAGTAGGGAAAATGTGGGACGGTTTCCTGGAAGAAGGGACATTTAAGCGAAAATCTGAAGAGAATCTGTCGCGGGTGGGGAGGGATAGAAGTCCAAAGAAATATTCCTAAATGAAACAAGGGCCTGTACAAAGTACGGAAGCAAGAGAAAACAAGCTGCAGATAATCAGGACTAAATTTTAAGTCTTCTATTTTCTGCCTATTTCCCAAAGCAACTGGTGGCTTGATTATGCCCTGCCTCATTGGGAGCTGTTTTTTTAATATGTTCAAATCCTTTAGGTGCATCGCCTCCGAAGAGTCGGTCAACACTTAAAAGCTGCGGAAAGCACTGCCTTTACCACTTAGAATTTCCGCCTACCTCGGGCGCTTCTCCATCTCCCGCCGGTGTAGCACCTGAATCCTTCAGGTCAGCCCCGGCTTGTCGCCTGTACGCCGCCATCTTGATAGCCCACGTGACTCGTGGGTGGGCGGGGCCCCGAACGCCCGGGGCGGGGAGTAGGGTAGTTTACCGCGCGCACCCCTTGCCTGCTGCCCGGGCCCGCCCCAACCTGGGCCCGCCCCAACCCAGTCAAAAGCCGCGCCCTCCATCCTGCCTGGGATTGGGCGCAGCGTCCAGATATTACGGCCGCTCATTGGCGTTGGAGGAAGTCCAGGAACCCTTGGGCCCCGCTCCCCTCGCCAGCCCAGTATATCCTCCCCCTACTGTTTGTCAGCCTACCTCCCTCTTATCCCAACCCTAGGGGAACATGGGTCGGCTGGGCTTTGGAATGTTACTGCCCGCATTCCTCTTCTCAGGGCAGCCAGGTTAGCTGGTCACTAGCAGCCCGCTCCTTTCACTGGTTGAGGGTTCTCGCCCCTCTGACCTGGCCCTTGTGTGACGGCTCTGGCTTCTCAGGCACCTCCTCCTCAGAGCCTCCAACCCTCCGCCCAAGCGCCGTCAGAGCAGCCCCACTAGCTTCCTTTTCCCAGGCTTTAGTCCCCTCATTCCATCCTTTCGCTCCGCTTGGAAAGGAACCGGAGAAAAAATTGCCCCTCCTGTCTCCCGGGAAGACCCCCTTGTCTGTCAGTGTTTCGCGGGTGGAGGGTATTGCGAGGAGGCCTGGCGCGCTTTTGTGTTGGTTAAATGCCCAGCAGTATCTCCCAGACCCGCAACCCCCGACCCTCCAGTCTCCATGTCTTAGAGAAGCCAAATTCGAGTTATATAATTTCTAGTGCTGCTGTTTCTCTTGACTGAGGAAACACTTCATCGCGTGGAGGGTGCAGGACATTTCAGTGCTCTCCTATATAAGATCGGGGTGTGGGCAGGGGTGGCCAGCGGTGGCAGAGAGATGTCTTGTCTTTTCTGCAAAAGGAAGGTGGGTAGTTTGGAGAGAGATTGAGAGGGTGAATGTGGAAGCCAAGCAGCTGCACTCTCATTTAGTAAATCGAGGACCGTTTGCACAGTCTGTCTTGCATGTCTAATCCTACTACAACGTCTCTGAAAACACCTTTGGGGAAAAGGTTTGATTTCTCCTCTCGAACAATCTCAGTGTTTTTCTTCGCCGGATAGGGAGCTGCTTGGATGCGAAGAGATGGCATGATGTGAATGACTCCAGTGTGAAGAAATCTGCTTCGCCAACTCATCCTGCATCAAGTGCCCATTGAGTAGCACTGTCACTTTAATGTCTCCATGCCAAGGGATTGCTTTCCTTCGTTTCAATCCTCTCAGTTAATACATGGGAGGATCAGAATCAGAGGGGCATTAAGGATCAAGCCTTGGGGGCTTGGAGAGTGCAGAAGAAAAAAATGAAAGTGACAGCAAGCTGGACCTGTTTTACCTGAGGGGGTGAGATCTGGAACTTCTGGTCCATTAAATCAAAAGGGGCCTTTAAGTCTGCATTCTGCCAGAGAAAACTGTTCAAAGTCCGCACCTTTTTTTAGAGATCAGAGTCAGAGGTTTTTAAAAGTACTTTTTAAAAGGGGAAGTTTAATATTTTCTCTAAGAATTGAGGATCTTTATCATCAATCAATTCATCTTTTAATTTGGTCATTTATGAAGTAATGAGACAGTTGTCTAAATTTGGTTTGTGCCTTAACTGAGTTAGTCATTGAACTTCCAAAAATGTTGCTGCCTGAAGAGGAAATTTAATAACATTTTCTATGCTTTTCTCAGCTTAAACAAATACGTATTTTATAAAAACTGAAAAACTCAAAAGTTATTTTTCTCTAAACTCTGTGGGCAGTGTAAAAAAGTTTAGTTGTGGAAAAAATACATCATTATTTTCTTTATCTGAAATAGAAGACTCGCCTGGATTTCAAAATTGAAGGGTGAAGTGGTTTGCAACAGTTACCTGGCTCTTGGCCACAATCCAGCTGGATCAAGCAGACTTGAAAAGAGATCTTGAATCCGGTGGCAGTGGAAAGACCCAAGAATGCCAGTGAAGAAGAAAGGTGGGCTATGAGGTTCCTATATAATATATGATTCTCCCTTTTGTTGGTTCTGGATTTATAATTAAAATTGTATTCCATTGGAGTGTAAAAGTTTGACTGGATTTGAGAAATCATTGTAATGTCTTTTCAGTAGTATATCATTTACTAATATTATTTTGCTATAGTAAAAGGAAGTAAGACTATGATATTTACTTATAGACATGATTTCATAAGTCAGGCTGTCTATATTACCATTTGTAATAAGAATAGAGTGATTTGGTATCTTTAGCTTATTTTCGTAGATCATTAAAACTTACTTTTAAATAATCTATAAAAAAAGGAACTTGTACAGTGGAGCTCTTCCCTATGAATTTAATATTTATTGAGCTAATTACACTCTTGTAAAAGATAGTAATTTCTGTTTCCACTGGACAACTTATAGCTTTATTATTTATTTTTTGATTAAATTAGATTTCATATTTGTACATTCTATTACTTTTGTGATACAGCACAACTTTGGTAATTTGCACTTTTCCAGACCCATGCATCGCATAAGGCACACACCTGGTTTTTCCTCCCCTTTAATAGTTTTTGTTACTCTGAGTTGATCAAGATCTAGTTGGTTCCTGAAGCATTGTTTATTATATTTTAGACCTTAGGGATTGAATTTAGCCTAGATCTACCCCAGGTTAACTTTATTCCCAAGTAGCCTAGTGAAGCTGTTTTTTCTTTTTCTTTTTTTAACCTGATGTGGAAGATGGCATTAACTATAAAGAGTTTATAGAGAGTTTTGAATAAAATTTATATCAACACCATTGAACTTTACTCTTTGGACTAACATGGATCCAAATGTATAATTATATGGATTGCTACAATATGAAACTAAAGCCTAAACTGTAGTTAAAGCTCAGCTTGGCTCTGCATGGTGTTTAATGCTTTCTACCTCTGGATGTGGAAGATTCATTGGAGGAAAATTGTAATCTCTGGAATGCTTTTGTCCAAGCTGGTATGGGAGAGAGGGACAGTGATATATGAAATGTTTGAAACACTTACAGCTGTGCTTTTTTGCACACGGGGATATAGGACTAGGGTTGTTTCCTTCCCCACTTCTTCCCTGTAGTACAACTGAGAGAAGTAAACTCTTTTTTGGATTTTGGAGTCATACCTGTTTCGATCTGACACAGTTGGTTTATCTGGAATAAGAATGATTTTAGGAATGCAGGCAATAAACAACATGGCTCTTTGATTTATTTAACTCAATGTGTGTTGTTACTCTTTGTACCATTTCTCTAGACAGTCTTTTTGGACAACTTTGATATTTTGGACTTAAAGTTAAACACAGTGTGTGTGTGTGTGTGTGTGTGTGTGTGTGTGTGTGTGTTGGGAAGGAAAGAAGGAGGAGAGAGTGGGAAGGGGAACAGATAAGATAGAGAGGGAAGAGAGCAAGAGAAAGGGATAAAAAGGTGTGTGGGAAGGAAGAGGAGGAAGTCCAATGAATATTTTTAGTATAAATTAAGCTAAGGGTGAACTTAGGTTTCTAAAACCAATAGAATGAGTTTCTTAAAAGTTTCCACATTTAAAAGAACTGCTAAGGAAATTGCTGACACATTATTGAAAATTATAATACTTTATTAAAAAATGTTGTAAAGACTTTTCTCCTTCCTTTCTTTTTCTTTTTTCCTTAACAATGGATTGACATAATAGATCAAAATTTTAAAGGAATCAATGTATTCTTGATTACAAAGCAAGTACATATTTGTGTTATACTACATAAAGCATATGCATTATGTAATTCACTTTATGAACTGATCTAGAGAAAAATGAAAAATAATTTATCTTATTTTTAATTTCTTAAAATTATATTAAGATATATATTTTTGAAGACTTTAACAGCCAAATTGTTACGTGTGCATTATCCTTTAATTGACTAAGCTTACTATCTGTTTCTATAATGTAAGAAAAACAAATATTTTAGAGTTTAACCTAAAATTTATTCTTCATAACGCACTGTCCATCATTTTGAATCTTTTTCTCTCTTCATTGTTATGTGCAGTAGATATAATGGAAAAGCTAGACTTAATGTGATTTTAAATAATAAGTATGTCCTTACTGGGCCAAGTGTTTATTCACTGTTGAATATATTCTTATTAAAATGTGAAGTTTTCATAAGACATATTTCATTTGGTGTTTATTTTGTATATTGTTTCCAAAATTGAGAGAAGATTTTTCTCATTGATAATTTGTGACTATGTTGGGAAGTGGAATGGGTATGAAATCTCAATAAGTCCATTTCTGGGTGCTATTCTTGACTGCTCTTGGATAAGTTGCAACTGCGTGCCTCAAACTTACTGTTTTTTTTGTAGGTATTATTTTTTATCTCACATTTTTTAATAGATCTGAGTTTTGTCAACAGAACTCTTCCTTTTCTCTGTTACAGACTTTTTTTCCTCAACAGTTGATTTTTATTAAGGATTCAATTATCTACAGAGGTCACTCCATTTACTGCCAACTGATCCCTTAGGACAATCTTTGACATATTTTCATTTGTGAAAATTTAGAACTTATCCAAGATAAGTTGTATTAGCATTTTCTGATATGATACAGTGGGTTGTAAGAAGCTATTTCAATAAGACTTCTTAAATTGAGTTGATATGATTTTATGTTGAATTAATATAAAAAATTGCATTCTTCTTGCTGTTTTCACACAGGAAGTTCCTGTTTTGAGGATAAAATATTATTTTTCAACACTGAGATTTTTGCATAACAATTTGTGCTTCAATGAAATTTTTTAGTACAATGCAGTTTCTTTTTAAAAGTTTTTTGTTCTTATTAAATATATGAAAGAAATCATTGCTTTTTAATCCTTTGAGATGAGTGCTCATTTCATTTCTGTTTTAAAAAAATTGTCCTATTAGTTTCTGAGTGTCTTTTTAACTGGTGTAGAAGTCTGTCTGATGTTACTAATTTACATAACACTTTATTTCCTTCTAATTCTTTTTTTGTGACTGTTCTCAGTGATATACTTGAGCATGTATAAACAGATTTTTACCATGAATTTCAAGTTAAATATAATCATTTTTCATATTCATTTGTTTTGATATACTTTTTTAAAGGAAGATGAAGAATATTGTATATTTAGAATTCTAAAGCATGATACTCTCATATATCTTATGTGCACTCTTGAAATTGAAATTGTTGTTTCCTGGGCCCACAGCCTTTTTTGTCTTTGCTTTGATTGACTGTATTCTTTATAAAAGTGTTATTTTTGTTTTTCTTTTTTCTCTCTCAGGAAGGTACTTAGAACTATTTCACTTGTTTTTTCCTTATTTAAAGTTTTCTTCTTTCATTATTTATTTCCAGCACTTTGTAGGTTAACTAACTTCTTTTTCTTATAGCATATCACTAATTTACATTTACTTTTCATTATCTGTGTGTATTTTCCTTCCATTTCTAGATTTTCTTAAGTTAAAAAATTGCTTTTCAGAATCAATAAAAGGGAAAATATGTACCTGAATTTATTGACTATTCCTGAGTCACTATTTTATTTCTTTTGTACACATTTTATGAAATTTTTGTTTGAAATTTATTGTTTGTTATACTAGTACTACATCCAGATATAGTTCAGTTTTTTTTTTTATAAGACTTCAATTTTTGTTAAATTTTTTTTTTTTTTTCCTCACAGCTAATGAAAACAAGAGTTCCCATATTGGAAAAAAATAGTTGGTGTTTTTTTTATTTTTATTTTTTATTTTTGGTACCAAGAATCGAACAACTGAGTCACATCCCTAGCCCTTTTTATATTTTATTTTGAGATGGGGTCACTGCACCTAGCTGAAAAAATAGTTTTCAAAGGTTGGCATTTACTGTAATTTACAGTAAAATAAATAATTTACTAAAGATATTTTTAGGTTTAAAATTCCCCAAAAGGGTCATTTTTTTCTTCTAAACACTTTCAACTATATTAAAGAATAATATATGCGTAATATACTGTATCATTTAAAATGTACAGTTTGATCAATTTGGACAAGTTTTTATGCACATGTGAAACAAGCACCACAATCAGAATATAGAACATGTCTGATATCTCCCCCCCAGTTCTGTATTTCTCTTTATAATTCTTCCTCCCATTCTTAACTCTGTCTTCTATCTTGATGATTGAGAGGTTATTGGAAATCATGAAGCCATAATTATTTCTTCTTCCCCTCCCCCCTTCCCTCCCTCCCTCCCTCCCTCCCTCCCTCCCTCCTTCCTTCCTTCCTTCCTTCCTTCCTTCCTTCCTTCCTTCCTTCTTTCTTCTTGAGATTGAACTTGGGGGTACTTTACCACTGAGCCACATCTCCAGGCTGTATAAAAATTTTGAGACAGGATCTCACCACGTTGCTTACAATTTAGCAAAATTGCTGAGGCTTGTTTAGAACTTGTGATCCTCCTGCCTCAGCCTCATGAATCCCTGGGATTTTAGGAGTGTACCACTGCACTTGGTAAGGCCATAATTTTTTGTTTTTTTTTGGTATGAGGAGTGAACACAGGAGTGCTTAACTCATGATCCTCCCTCCTCAGCCTCCCGAGCTGCAGAGTTTACAGGCATGCGCCACCATGCTGGGCCATACATTCTTGATGTTGGAAAATATCCATCAATCTCGAAGGCATAAAGAGAGCATTCTGGATAGAGAAATAAAAGAATATTTTTGTTTTCGGTTACTGATTAGGTATATGCTGTGTAGCAAATCAATAAGCATAGAAGTAAAATGATCTGTTAATAGATTTTATTTTACACATATTATTTATTGGGACAATGTACAAATGATACACTAAGGAATTGATAACATAAGATGTGTGAACTGTTAATTTCTGGGAAAACTGCTCAAGTGCTTCATTCATAGTAGAATATCTTCTCTCTCCTTTAGGCCTGTTATTGCTTATTTTGGGGTAGAAGAGTATAGTCAGAAGATAAACACAAAACATTGGATTTTCCAAGTACTGAATTAAGGCATTCAATTCATTCATACCTCTGTCAGTAAATAAATCCCTCATTAACATGCAATATTATATCCCCTAAACTGCAAGAATACTATTTTTTCTTAATTATATATATTCTTTTATGCTCTTACTTTTTCACATTTACTGTTATAATTTTAGTGATTGTAATTTTTTTTTAGAATAAGGCTGAGATGCACAATATCTTTTTTATTGGGGCAAGGGGATCTGTTCCTGAGCTATGATTTCTGCTCAGGGATTTGTAGCCATCAAGACATGAGGGCTCTGTATCCTCAATGTAGGTTGCTTTGTCAGCAGAGGATCATGAGTTTTACCCAGTGTCTTCTGTCCAGTCAGTCTTTCTGAATTCTAACTAGTAAGCTTTCTGCATGGGTTCAATTTTTAGTAAGTTACTCAAAGCTATTTCAAGAATTATGGCAAATCACCTCCATTATGAAACAGTTCCCCTGACCCCATTTATTTTAGGATTTAAGATCAAGGTAGAAAATTCTGTGAAAATGAATTATTAAATTTAAACTTTTAAATATAAGATTTTGTATCCCATTCCTTCTGAAGACACTACCTTGTTAGCCACTCTAACTCTCTTATAGTGAGATTCTGAGACTTTATTGGTGGGGAGGGGCTGTCATTTTTGAGAGTTGTAACATGTTTAATATTGAGAGTATGGTGTGACTTGGAATGAACCTATTAGATTCTATTCTATTTAAAACCCCTTATAGGTAATAAGCAAGCTACAATTATTTAAAAAGGTAAGCTTATGTATGTACTTAGTGTAATAGCTTTATTTATATTCATTTATTCAATCATTTTTCTATCCAACAAGGATTTATTGAGTGCCTGTGATGTGCCAGGCATGTTGCCAGATGTGTTTTCTGTGGTGGCAAGTAGTATTCAACCTCTGCTGCTAAGATTTCTAAAGTAGGGAGACAGATGTGGAAGTAGGCAGTTTTAATGTGATGTTAATATACTGGGTCATGAAAACAGGTGAGGAGGATTTAAGTCCTCATAGGGAAGACGTGATATTTAAGATGAGATAAAAAGATGAGTAGAAGTTTGCCAGTCAGTGTTGGAAATGGTAAGATGATGTTTCAGATCATTATTTTCTTTGCCTTGAATACATCATGACACCCTGTATCATCATCATCATCATCATCATCATCATCATCATCATCATCAATAATAGTTAAAATGTAGAAAAATCCTAGGCCAGGAATCAGAAGACCTGGCTACTAGAAGAGACAAGATCAGAGATGACGGATTTGTACTCTTGGTCTATTTTAGAAATAGTCTGTATAAGACTATTTTAGAAATGGTCTATATAAGAAATATCTAGGTGGTGATGTACTTCAGTGGCATAGAACTTTGCTAGCATGTACAAGGCCCTGGGTTTGTTCCCTAGTACTGTGGAAAGAAATCATTTATTTTCTATAATTCAAATTTTTTTTTTACTCATAGACATTGATTAATGGTTAAAATAATTCTAATCCTTGTTGAGATTTTCCCCACTTCACTGGAATAGGGGAGGTAAACTATGGTCAACAATTGTCTATATATAATAGCTTACCTCTGAGATATGAGTTTTGTCTAGATAGTTCTTTCTTCATCACACATTTCTTGCCACAGAACCAAAGCAGCAGGGACAAGTGACCATGGACTGAAATCTCTGACAGTATGAGCCAAAATAAATCTTTCCTCCTTTAAATCTTTCCTACTTCCAAGTCAAGTGCTTCTGTGTTTTTCAAGAATTTTTGTGTTTCTGTTTGCCTATATGGATTATGATGCCATTCCTCTCTGGGGTCTTACTGCCTTCCAGGCAATGCTGACAGTAAGTTAGCCTAGGTTCCTGCTGCCTGGGATACAAAGACCTTCTCATGCTTTATGTGTGTCTTATTTTGTTTTGTTTTTCACTTGTGGAAATCTCTTTCTAGACTGGTGAGAGTCTGGGAGAAGTTCCTCTCTCAGCCTGTTTGTAAGAATCAATCTTTCATCTCAGTGACAAACTCTTATTGTGAGGATTTATGCTCTTGGAAAGCAAAATTGAAATAACTAAAAAATCCCTTTTGTTTTTTGTCCTAGCACATACCTCCCTGAGGCAATAAATACTGCATCAATTATCTGCTTAACTGAGAAGAAAGGGAATGGGAAAATATAGGGAGAGAAAAACATTGCGTTTTCAAAATGCCAATCTCGCACATTAAAATAGAGTTTATGTGCCTTCATATGAAATGCCACCAGGGGACCTGTGAAAATCATGTAATCATCTGAATTCCACTTTCCTTTTAAAAAAGAGGTTTGATACCTTTCCCCCCTACTATATGTTGTTCCTTTTCCTCATCCAATAATACATATGAACTTCACTTTTACAAAGTCAGTTAGTAATTGAATTAGGATCAAAAGTTTGTCCAGTGCTCTTTCACTGTGAAGTGTGGTGTTCTTTGAATAAGTGAATGGTATCATGGTGCAATAGAGGGAAGCCCAGGGTTGGAATTCAATCTTTACCAATACCTGGCTAAGTTATCTAAAGAAAAAGATTAAACTTTAAATTCCTCATCTTAAACATAACTGCACTAATAATACCTCTTAGGATTGTTGTGAGGATCAAATAAAGATACCCAATCCATGTAAAATCTGTTTATAAAGAGGAAAGTGCTACACAAATACTTACCATCCATATACTTTTTTTGACCAGGCATAGTGGCACACACCTCTAATCCCAGCACTTGGGAAGCCAAGGGAAGAGGACTGCAAGTCCGAAACCAGCCTCAACAACTTAGTGAGACTCTGTCTCAAAATAAAAAATAACAAAGACTGAGGGTGTAGCATGGTGGTAAAGCTCCCAAGATTCAATCCCCAGTACCCAAATTAAAACAGCAGCCACAACAAAACAAATGAACAAACAAAAACTTTTTTATGGAGCAGAATGTCTGAGGAGGAACAAAGTTGTGTTCAGAGTGTGGCTCCCCTTCCATCAGTGGTATGGAGTTTGCTTCTTGATTAGCTTCTGGAACAACCCTACCCCAAAATGGCAGTGACACATCTGATCACACATAGAAAGTATCATACTGTTCTTTTTTCCCCCTTTTTGCAAATAATAGTAACACTTGTTATGAGTATTATTTCTCTTCCATAGATATTAAAATAATTTGTAAACCATCTAATATCTACACATGGTTGTAGTCTCCAGGTTCTGCTTTAAGCCTGGCCAGAAATTTTCTCTATTATTTAAATTCTAAGTTTTTTTTTTACTTATTTTTGTTTTCTTTTTCGAGTTTATTATAACTGGAATTATGCATATTTCAATGTGCAGCTAAGAATTATATTTAACAATTTGCCATATTCTTTCTATTACTACAAAGCCTTAAATTTTCCCATCCTTTCCTTCAACAATATTCTCTAGAATATTCTATAGAATTATTTATATATATTCTATAGAAAGCATGACTTCTAATTTAAAAAATTTGACTTCTCTGAAAGGAATAATGTAAGCCCACCAATTTATACTAATATCTTTTTGCTTCAATAGGAGAAATATTCTGATAAATAGGTATTTGTTAAAGTGTATTTTTTTTTTGAGGGGAAGGGTAAACTATAATTTTTAAGGACAGTGATAGAAAAGAGAAACACTGTGATCCTTTATTAGTAAGCCAAGCTTGAATATAGATTAGTACTTAAAAATGCAGGATTTGGTACTAGATAAACCAAAATTTGAATCCTGGTACTAGTATTTACTTCTTGTGTGGCCGTGGTCAATGTAATACTTTGGATCTCAAATATCTCCCAATGGCCCATATGCTAAAGGCTTGGTTGCCAGTCCTGGAACCTTTAGGAAGTGAGGTCTAGTGGAAGGAAGGTAGGTAATTAGGGGCGTGACCTTAAATGGATTACTGGGATCCCAGCCCCTTGCACTTCCAAGTGACCATGGGTTGAACAGATTTCCTTCACCACACATTTCTTGCCACAGACCCAAAGCAACAGGGACAAGTGACCATGGACTGAAATCTCTGAAAGTATGAGCCAAAATAAATCTTTCCTCCTTTAAATTGATTTTTTCAGGCATTTTGCTATAGCAATGTAAAACTTGACTAACGCAGGTAAAATACTTCATTTCTCCCAGAGTAAAGTTTCCTCATTTGCAAAATGTAATAGTAATTCTCAGGATTATTGTGAAGATTAAATAAGATAATCTATGCAGAATTCTTAGCATTAACAAATTCTAGCTAATATTTATTAATAATAAAGTGACACCTTTGCTGTGTCATCATGAACTATAAATTTTAATATTAAAAACTTCTTTTTAAAGCCTGATGCAAGGGTAACTTTTATATGCATATTTATTATTGATTATTTTCATATGAATATTCTTGATTTTCAATATAACAAAATCAGTAAGGTGAACAATAAGAACTAAGCACTTATAAATATTTCTTAATATTTTTATTCTCTTGTTGGGTGCAGTGGCACACCCCTGTTACCCCAGGTACCTGAGGAGGCCTACGCAGCAGGGCCATTAATTTGAGGCCAACCTGGGCAACTTAGCAAGACCCTGTCTCACAATAAAAAGTGTAGGGCTGGGAATGTAGCTCAGTTGGTAGAGTGTTTGCCTTGTAAGCACAAGGCGCTGGGGTCAATCCCCAGCACTGTGAAAAAAAAAGCATAAAAATAAGAAGTAGAGACTTAGCTCAGTGGTAGTGTGCCTTTAAGGGTCAATTCTCATTAGCAAATTTTTTTTTTAAATTTCTAGTTTTGTCTAATAAATAATGATAAATTGGTGACTAGTGTTGCATATATTTATTAAAATGATATATAAAGGAATATTTAATTATTATTGCTTGTTTTAATAGATACATAGCACACTGTAGCTAAAAATCTTTCCAAAACTGTAAAGTGGTCATGCTCTCTTCATTTAAAAATCTTTCATGGCTTATCATTCCTCCTTGGGTATAAAGTCAAGCTTGTTAACATGGTGTGTATGGTGTCAACTTTTTTGTTTCCATGGCATCTAGAATATTTTTATAGTATTATTATACTCTAATCTTCTACTTTGTTGACCTATTCTATTTAATCATCTTTACTTTCACACTAAAATCTCTGTGAGATTTGACTATTGTTTATCTCAAAACTCAGTTTTGAGTTTCCAACATCTAAAACATAGTAAGGTACTTAATATACTTGATAAAATGAATGAAAGAACTTTTCTCAGACTTATAATGGCTTATTTATTATTTCAGACTTATAATTTTTATTTATATGCTTTGAATAACAATTATAATAAACACCTAAAAATTAGTGATTCAGTCAAGTGCTGTGGCACACCTGTATTCCTACAATTTGGGAGACTGAGAGAGGGGGATTGTAAGTTCAAGGCTAATCTCAGCAATTTTGCAAGACATTGTCTTAAAATAAAAAATAAAAAGATCTGGGGATGTAGCTCAGTGATAAGAGCCCTTAGATTCAATCCATAGTATCATTGTGTATGTGTGTGTGTGTGTGTGTGTGTGTGCGTGTACGTGTGTGTATGATCCAACATTTCAACATTTAACCTT
Source organism: Glaucomys volans (assembly GCA_020662805.1). NCBI lineage: Eukaryota > Metazoa > Chordata > Mammalia > Rodentia > Sciuridae > Glaucomys > Glaucomys volans. The sequence goes on along the minus strand of JAJEJO010000591.1, from coordinate 482,707 downwards.
ATATTCTGAAGTTTGGTTATACAAATTAACTCTTATTGGTCAAGCTTTGTGTTTTTCCCCATAGAAATATGGTATTTTTTTTTTTGAGGATTAAGAGTAGTATTGTGGAGAGAGCACTGTACTTAGAATCAAAAACATTAGGACTAGACTCCAAATCTGTTATTTCATAGCTCTGTGATCTTGGACCCATGAATTTCAGTCTTTCTTTCTCTCTTTCTTTCTTTCTTTCTTTCTTTCTTTCTTTCTTTCTTTCTTTCTTTCTTTCTCTCTCTCTCTCTCTCTCTCTCTATTTATTTACTTATTTAGATACTTATTTAGATACTGGGGATTGAAACTTCCAAGTCTCTTTATAGATGAGCTATATTCCCAATTTTTTAAAAAAATTTTATTTTGAGACAGGGTCTCTCTAAATTGCTAAGGCTGGCCTACAACTTCTGATCCTCCTGCCTCAACTTCCAGAGTTGCTGGGATTATAGGCATTACCACATCTACCTGAATTTTAGTTTCATGTAAAATAGGCATATTATAACTTCTCAGTTGTGGTAGTCAGATAATAAAATACATGTAAATTTCTTTCTGAACTATACAAATGTTGAGTACATTTATGTAAAGGAATTTCTTTTTTTTAAAGTTTATTTTATTTTTTTGATTTTTTAAATTTGATTCATTGTACACAAATGGGGTACAACTGTATTTTCCCTGGTTGTACACAAACTAGAGTCATACCATTTGTGTAATCATACATGTGCATAGGGTAATGATGTTTGTCTCATTTTAGTATCTTTCCTTCCCCCTGCCCCATCCCCACTCCTCATATTCCTCTACATAATCCATCCTTCCTCCATTCTTCCCTTACCTTCTCCCCACCCCACCCCGTTATGTATCATCATCCACTTATTAGAGAAATCATTTGGCCTTTGTTTTTTTGGGATTGGCTTACTTCACTTAGCATGATATTCTCCAACTCCATCCATTTACCTGCAAATGTCATAATTTTATTCTTCTTTATGGCTGAATAATATTCCATTGTGTATATATACCACAGTTTCTTTATCCATTCATCTATTGAAGGGCATCTAGGTTGGTTCCACAATCTAGCTATTGTGAATTGAGTTGCTATAAACATTAATGTGGCTGATTTTAAGTCCTTTGGATATAAACTGAGGAGTGAGATAGCTGGGTCAAATGGTGGTTCCAATACCAGTTTTCTAAGAACTCTCCATACTGCTTTCCAGAGTGGCTGCACCAATTTGCAACCCTACCAGCCATGTATGAGTGTACCTTTTTCTCCACATCCTCGTCAACACCTATTGTTGCCTGTATACTTGATAATCGCCATTCTAATTGGAGTGAGATGAAATCTAGGGTAGTTTTGATTTACATTTCTCTTATTACTAGAGATGTTGAACATTTTTTCATATATCTGTTGATTGCTTGTAGATCTTCTTCTGTGAAGTTTCTGCTCATTTCCTTAGTCCATTTATTGATTGGGGTTATTTGTATTCTTGGTGTAAATGTTTTTGAGTTCTTTATAGATTCTGGAGATTAGTGCTCCATCTGAAGTGTGTGTGGCAAAGATTTTCTCCCACTCTGTAGGCTCTCTCTTCACATTGTTGATTGTGTCCTTTGCTGAGAAAAAGCTCTTTAGTTTGAATCTATCCCAATTATTGATTCCTGCTTTTATTTCTTGTACTTTGGGAGTCATGTTAAGGAAATCTGGTCCTAAGCTGATATGATGAAGTTTTGGACCTACTTTTTTCTTCTGTTAGTACAGGCTCTCTGGTCTAATTCTGAGGTCCATGATCCATTTTGAGTTGAGTTTTGTGCAGAGTGAGAGATAGGGGTTTAATTTCATTTTACTGCATATGGATTTCCAGTTTTCCCAGCACCATTTGTTGAAGAGGCTATCTTTTCTCCATTGTATGTTTTTGGCATATTTGTCTAGGATGAGATAACTCTATTTATGTGGGTTTATCTTTGTGTCCTTTACTCTGTACCATTGATCTACCTGTCTATTTTGGTGCCAATACCATGCTGTTTTTGTTACTATTGCTGTGAAGTATAGTTTAAGGTCTGGTATTGTGATACTACCTGCTTCACTCTTCCTGCTTAGGATTGCTTTGACTATTCTTGGTCTCTTATTCTTCTAAATGAATTTCATGATTGCTTTCTCTATTTCTCTGAGGTATGTCATTGGGATTTTAATTGGAATTGCATTGAATTTATATAGCACTTTTGGTAGTATGGTCATTTTGACAATATTAATTCTGCCTATCCAAGAGCATGGGAGATCTTTCCGTCTTCGAAGGTTTTCTTTCATTTCTATCTTTAGTGTTCTGTAGTTCTCATTGTAGAGGTCTTTCACTTCTTCTGTTACGTTGATTCCCAAGTATTTTATTTTTTTGAGGCTATTGAGAATGGGGTAGTTTTCCTAATTTCTCTTTCAGACTGTTCATCACTTATGAATAGAAATGCATTAGATTTATGAGTGTTGATTTTATATCCTGCTACTTTATTGAATTCATTTATGAATTCTAGAAGTTTTCTGGTGGAATTTCTTGGCTCCTCTACATATAGAATCATGTCATTGGCAAATAGGGATAGTTTGAGTTCTTCTTTTCCTATTTGTATCCTAAAGAAGGTCTGTCTAATTGCTCTGGCTAGAGTTTCAAGGATGATGTTGAATAGAAGTGGTGAAAGAGGGCATCCCTGCTTTGTTCCAGTTTTTAGGGAGAATGCTTTCAATTTTTCTCCATTTAGAATGATGTTGGCTGTGGACTTAGCATAGATAGCCTTTTGTAAAGAAATTTCATTATTCTGAATGCTTTGCTCTCTAAGATTTATTTGTGTATTAAATTCACTTTTTCTTCTATTATACTTTGATCTTATTTTCCCTAGTGATACCACTATATGGTCTTAAATTCTTCCTTTTTTTTTCACCATGGTAAATGCTTTTATGTATTATCCTTTATTCTAAAAGTTCATTTGCTAGCACTATAGTCATTCACTGTTTCAAATTTAAATTACCGAACCCAAATTATTTATAACTTTCTGGCAATGCTATTCTTAAACCAAACACAATAGAGTTGAGCCTTAATTAACAGGCACATGATTACCTACACAATGCCAATTACATAACATTCACTATATTTATTGGTTGCATATTTTGTGAAGAAATTTCTCATTTAAAAAAAATGATAGCCCTTTTTTATATCCTTCTGTGCCTGTCCTCAGGAAATCCAAATTTAGTTTCATTCTTCCAATAGATTTAGGAGTCATGAAGGTAGATCTTTAGTGAAGAAAGTAGAAAGGTTGAGGCCCTCCTAGCAACAACTCAGAAACAAAATTCTTCATTTGTATCTGGCTATTGGAATATCAGTTAAAATATTAATCCTGATTTGCTGATAATTACCCAATTACCTTAACTCTCTACTTTATTCATCCTATGGAGATCTGGCTAGAGATTTTTGACTTGTATGACAGGACCCTTGTCATCTTGTCTTTTTTGTTTTATTTATCATATTTGAATAGTTGTCTAATTTTGGACAAGCTCAGACTTTCATTAACCAGAAATAAGATTAAGTAGAGGGATTTAAAGGTCTTGATGGAATTGATACCAAGTGATAATTATTAATAATCCAAAGATGCATAAAAGAGTTGGATGCAGTGGCCCATGCCAGTAATCTCAGCATTTCAGGAGAATCTCAAGTTTGAGACCTGCCTCTGCAACTTAGCAAGACCCTGTTTCAAAATGAAAAAATAAATAAAAAATAAAAAGGACTGGAGATGTAGCTCAGTTGATAAAGTGTCCTTGGGTTTGGCTCTCAGTGTGTGTGTGTGTGGAGTGGGGAGAAAAGGCAGCGGCAGAAAACAGAACTCTCCAATTTTAAAATAAGATATGTTAACAAAGATTGGTGGCATGAACAAGTGCTAATATATTTGTACACATGGTATGTGAAGCCTAAGTTATCTAAGAGATTTGATCATATCTGACCATTTTTCCCTTTGTTATAAAAGTAATGTCTTGCCTTTTTATTGACTGGACAACTAAATGGGAATTTTAAAAAATTTGTTTTATTTAGTTGTACATGACAGTCAAATGAATTTCAATTCATTGTACACAAACAGAATACAGCTTTTCATTTCTCTGGTTATACACAATGTAGAGTCATACCATTTGTGCAATCATACATGTACACAGAGTAATGATGTACATCTCATTCCACCATCTTTTCCTCCCCTGACCCCCATCCCCCTCTGCACAATCCAAACTTCCTCTATTTTTCCCTTACTGTGCCTCCCAACCCCCCATTATGTATCAGCATCCACTTAACAGAGAAAACATTTGGCCTTTGTTTTTTTTGGGGATTGACTTATCCCACTTAGCTTGATATTCTCCAACTTCATCTATTTACTTGCAAATTCCATTCTTTTGTTCTTCTTTAAGGCTGAGCAATATTCTGTTGTGTATATATATCACAGTTTCTTTATCCGTTCATCTGTTGAAGGGCATCTAGTTTGGTTCCACAATCTAGGTATTGTGAATTGAGCTGCTATAAACATTGATGTGGCTATGTCACTGTAGTGTGCTGATTTTAATTCCTTTGGGTAAAGGCCAAGCAGTGAGATAGCTGGGTCAAATGGTGGTTCCATTCCAAGTTTCTGAGGAATCTCCATACTGCTTTCCAGAGTGTTTGCACTAATTTGCCATCCCACCAGCAATGTATGAGTGTACCTTTCCCCCCACATGCTCACCAACACTTGTTGTTGCCTGTATTCTCAATAATCACCAGTCTAATTGGAGTGAAATGAAATCTTAGGGTAGTTTTGATTTGCATTTCTCTTATTACTAGAAATGTTGAACATTTTTTCATATATCTGTTGAGTGCTTGTAGATTCTCATCTGTGAAGTATCTGCTCATTTCCTTAGCCCATTTATTGATTGGGTTATTTGTGTTTTTGGTGTTAAATTTTTTGAGTTCTTTACAGATCCTGGAGATTGGTACTCTACCTGAAGTGCATGTATTTAGGATTTTCTCCCACTCTGTAGGCTCTCTCTTCACATTATTGATTGTTTCCTTTGCTGAGAAAAAGCATTTTAGTATGAATCCATCCCATTTATTGATTCTTGATTTTATATCTGTGCTTTAGGAGTTATGTTAAGGAAGTCTGGTCCTAAGCCAACATGATGAAGATTTGGGCCTACTTTCTCTTCTATTTGGTGCAGGGTCTCAGGTCTAATTCCTAGGTCCTTGATCCATTTTGAGTTGAGTTTTGTGCAGAGTGAGAGATAGGGGTTTAATTTCATTTTACTGCATATGGATATCTAGTTTTGCCAGCACCATTTGTTGAAGAGGCTATCTTTTCTCCATTGTATGTTTTTGGCACCTTTGTCTAGGGTGAGATAACTGTATTTATGCGGGTTTGTCTCTGTGTCCTCTATTCTGTACCATTGGTCTACCTGTCTATTTTGGTTCCAATACCATGCTGTGTAGTATAGTTTAAGGTCTGGTATTGTGATCCCTCCTGCTTCAATCGTCTTGCTAAGGATTGTTTTGACTATTATGGGTCTCTTTGTGATTGCTTTCTCTACTTCTATGAAGAAATATGTTGGGATTTTAATTGGAATTGCATTGAATCTGCATAACGCTTTTGGTAGTATGACCAATTTTTTTTTTTTTTTTTTTTTTTTTTGCGGTGCTGGGGATTGAACCCAGGGCCTTGTGCTTGTAAGGCAGGCACTCTACCAACTGAGCTATATCCCCAGCCCGGTAGTATGACCATTTTGACAATATTAATTCTGCCTATCCAAGATCTTGGGAGATATTTCCATCTTCTAAGGTTTTCTTCAATTTCTTTTTCTAGTGTTCTGTAGTTCTCATTGTAGAGGTCTTTCACCTCTTTTGTTAGGTTGATTCCCAAGTAATTTTTTTTTGAGGCTATTGTGAATGTGGTAGTTTTCCTAATTTCTCTTTCAGACTGTTCATCACTTATGAATAGAAATGCATTAGATTTATGAGTGTTGATTTTATATCCTACTACTTTGCTGAATTTATTTATTAGTTCCAGAATTTTTCGGGTGGACTTTTTGGATCCTCTAAAATAGAATCATGTTTTCAGCAAATAGTGATAGTTTGAGTGCTTCTTTTCCTATTCGTATCCCTTTAATTTCCTTGGTCTGTCTGATTGCTCTGGCTAGTGTTTCAAGGACCATGTTGAATAGAAGCGGTGAAAGAGAGCATCCCTGCCTTGTTCCAGTTTTTAGAGGGATTGCTTTCAATTTTTCTCCATTTAGAATGATGTTGGCTTTGGATTTTGCATAGATAGCCTTTATAATGTTCAGCTATGTTCCTACTATCCCTATTTTTCTAGTGTTTTAAATATGAAGGAGTGCTATATTTTGTCAAATGCTTTTTTCTGAATCTATTGAAATGATCATATGATTCTTAACTCTAAGTCTATTGATGTGATGAATTACATGCATTGATTCCCACATGTTGAACCAACCTTGCATCCCTGGGATGAACCCCACTTGATTGTGGTGCACTATCTTTTAAATATGTTTTTGTATGTGATTTGGCAGATTTTGTTAAGAATTTTTGCATCTATATTCATCAGGGACGTTGGTCTGAAGTTTTCTCTCCTTGATGTGTCTTTGTCTGGTTTTGGTATCAGGGTGATACTAGTTTCATAGAATGAGTTTGGAAGGGTTCCCTCCTTTTCTATTTCATGGAGTACTTTGAGGACTATTGGTATTAGTTCCTTTTGGAAGGTCTTATAGGACTTGGCTGAGAATCCATCTGGTGCTGGGCTTTTCTTAGTTGGTAGGCTCTTGATGGCATCTTCTATATCATTGCTTGAAACTGATCTGTTTAAATTATGTATGTCCTCCAGATTCAGTTTGGGTAGATTGTATGACTCTAGAAATTTGTTGATGTCTCTGAGATTTTCCGTTTTGTTGGAATATATATTTTCAAAGTAGCTCCTAATTATCTTTTGCATTTTCAGTAGTGTCCGTTTTGATATTCCTTTTTCATCATGAAAAAGGAATTTCATCATTTTAGTAATTTGAGTTTTCTCTCTCTTTCTCTTTGTTAGGGTTTTCTGTTTTGCTTATTTTTTCAAAGAACCAGCTTTTTGTTTTGTCAATTTTTTGAATTGTTTATTTTTGTTTTTCTTATATTCTGGCATTTTGTTTCATGTGTTGGATTTTTTATATTTATGAATGAGAGGTATAACAAGGTTTGCTGGTTTAGAAAACATTTATCTGTTTTGAATCAATACAGTATTTCCCGTGGGTAGTTACTTAATAAGTAAATGTGAATGAATGAAGTCCTCTCACTTAGGAAATTATATTGTGTATGTGATTATGGGAATGTCATTAATACATTTTTGAAAATTGCTCTAAGTATCTACAAAAATGCAACACAAGTTAAAAAAGCTTTGAAGTTATGATGGGAGAGAGAGGGAGAAGAAAAATAAAAGTCTGGTACTTAGTAAAGTTTCAAACAATATCTGTTTAACATGAAGGAATGAGAAAGACTAAAGCTTTAAGCACTAATTATGAGATTAGAGCCCTCAGATACATTTAAGTGCAGAGGAAGGTATAGTGCAGTTATGGTATTATTAATATTCACGTTAGTAAGTACTGGGTAGGAATGTCTTAGAAAGTGAGGTCTGTAAACTGCTATTATTTCAGACAAATGACTGAATGTTTAGTTATGGAAAAAGTGTGGGTTAAAATATTTGTCCCTGATTTAAAATTGTTAAAAATATTATGTAGGTAAAGTCTGGAAGTACTTTTTTTCTTTTTCTTTTTTTATTTTTACATGGTGCTGAGGATCAAACCCAGGGCCTCATGCATGCTAGGTGATTGCACTATCACTGAGCCACAACCCCAGTCCTGGAAGTCTTTTTTAAAATGAAACTTCTACGCAAATATATTAGCATATGTTCATGCCACCAACCTTTATTAACATATTTTAAAATTGGGGAGAGTTCCCTGTTCAACCATATATAAAACCATAAAAATTGTACAAATTAAATGGGTCCCATGTTATATTTTATTACATGTATATACTACATATGCTTTGAATGAGTTTAGGTATATTTATCTCCTCAAATGTTCATAATTTATTGTAAAACTGTCAAAATCTTTATTTCTAGCCAGCTTTTAGAAATGTATAGCACATTATTGTTATCTATACACCCTATTGTCAACATCACACAAGAACACCATTATTCCTGCCTCAATGTAGTTCAGTACCCATCAAACATTTCCTCAACCCTACTCTCTCTGGCCTCTGGTAACTACCATTTGACTCTCAGCTTCTGTGGGATCAACATTTTTAGATGCCCCATATGAATAACATCCTGTGATACTTGTATTTCTGTGTCTGGCTTATTTCACCTCATATAACGACCTCCAGTTGTAACCATATTGTTGCAAATGAAAGGATTTGTTCCTTTTCCATGGCTGAATAGTATTCCATTATGTATATGTACTATACTTTCTCTATCCATTCATAAGCTGAAGGACTGTTAGGTTGTTTTCATTTCATAGCTATTTTGAATAGTGCTACAATGATCATGTGGGTGTATATTTCTCTTCAACATGCTAATTTCATTTCCTTTGGGTATATATACCCTGTAGTAGGATTGCTGGATTTGATTTTATTTTCTGTGCTTTTGAATTTTTTCCAAAAAATATTCTTGCACATTTCAATGTCCTGAAGTGTTTCCCATGTTTTTTTCTATTATGTTTTAAATTTTAGGTCTTACATTTAAGTATTTAATCCATTTAATGAATTGATTTTTGTAACTGGTAATAGACAGGGGTCTGGTTTAATTCTTCTGCATGTGGATATTCAATTTTCCCAGTACCATTTATTGAAAAGAGTGACTTTTCTCCAATGTGTGTTCTTAGCACCTTTTCCAAAATTCACTTGACTGTAGATGCATTTATTTCTAGGTTCTCTATTCAGTTCCATTGCTCTATATATCTGTTTTTTTTTATGCTGATACCATGTTGTTTTGATTACTGTTGCTTTATGATATGTTTTGAAGTCAGGTAGTGTAAAGCCTTCTGCTTTGTGCTTTTTGCACAAGATGACTTTGACTATTCAGTTTTTTTTGTGTGTGTATGATTTCATATAAATCCAAATCAATAATTGTTTTAAGTTCTGTGAAGAATGTCATTCGGCCTTTTGATAAGAATTGCATTGAATCCGTGAATTGCTTTGGGTACTATATAGATTTTAACAATATTAGTTCTTCTAATCCATGAACACAGGATGTCTTTCTATTTTTTGGTTGTGTCTTCAATTTCTTTCAGCAGTATTTTATTGTTTTCATTGTAGGGATTTTTCATTATTTTGGTTGAAGTTTTTTTTATCTCTTCAAAGAACCAGCTTTTTAAGTGATGTTTTGTATTATCTTTTTAGTCTCCTTATCATTAATTTCTGTTCTGGTCTTTATTATTTCTTTGCTTTTATTAATTTTTGACTTGGTTTATTATTATTTTTCTAGCTCCATAAGATACAGCAATAGGTTGTTTATTTGAGATCTTTCTTTTTTTCTTAATGTGGGTGCTGATTGCTCTGTACTGTCCTTTCAGTACTGCTTTTGCTATATCCCATATGTATTGGTATGTTGTGCCTCTGTTCCTTTTTTTTTTTTACTTTAGCATTTTAAAAATTTGTTCTAGCTATACATGACAACAGAATGCATTTTGACACATCATATATAGCTGGAGTATAACTTCTCATTCCTCTGGTTGTACATGATGTAGAGTTACATCAGTCATGTACTCACATATATACATAGGGTAATAATGTCCAATTCATTCCACTATCCTTCCTACCCCTAGAACCCCCTTACTTTCACTCCCCTCGGTCTAATCCAAAGTACCTCTGTTCTTCCCTAGCTACCTCCCAATTGTGAATTAGCATCTGCATATCAGAGAAAACATTCAGCCTTGGTTCTTTGAGATTGGCTTATTTCACTTAGCATGGTATTCTCCAATCCATTCATTTACCGACAAATGCCATAATTTCATTCTTCTTTAAGGATAAGGAATAGTCCATTGTGTATATATACCACATTTTCTTTATCCATTCATCTGTTGAAGGGCACCTAGGTTGGTTCCACAGTTTAGCTATAATTAGTTGAGCTTCTATAATCATTGATGTGGCTGCATCACTGTAGTTTGTTGAATTTAAGTCCTTTGGATATAAATCGAGGAGTGGGTCAAATGCTAGTTCCATTCCCAGTTTTCTGAGGAATCTCCATACTGCTTTCCATAATGGTTGCATCAATTTGCAGCAATGTATGAGTATAACTTTTCCCCCACATCCTTGAAAACACTTATTGTTGCTTGTATTCTTTATCATTGCCATTATGACTGGAGTGAGATGAAATCTCAGGGGAGTTGTAATTTGCATTTCTCTAATTACTAGAGATGTTGAATATTTTCTCATGTATTTGTTGCACAATTGTGTATCTTCTTCTGTGAAGTGTTCTTAGCCCATTTATTGCCTAGGTTATTTGTTGTTTGGGTGTTGAGTTTTTTGAGTTCTTTATATATCCTGGAAATTAATGCTCTATCTGAGGTGCATGTGGTAAAGATTTTCTCCTATTCTCTAGGCTCTCTCTTCACATTATTGATTTTTTTTTGCTAAGAAGAATTTTAGTTTGAGTCCATCCCATTTATTGATTATTGATTTTATTTCTTGTACTTTTAGATGTCTTGAACATTTTTTCATACATCTGTTGATTGCTTGTATCAATAGACTTAAAGTTAAGAAACGTATGATCATCTCAATAGATTCAGAAAAAGCATGTGATAAAATACAACACCCCCTCATGCTCAAAACACTAGAAAAATAGGAATAGTAGGAATATACATCAACATTGTGAAGGCTATCTATGCTAAGCCCATGGCCAACATCATTCTAAATAGAGAAAAACTGAAAGCATTCCCTCTAAAAACTGTAACAAGACAGGGATGCCCTCTTTCACCACTTCTATTCAACTGTCCTTGAAACACTAGCCAGAGCAATTAGGCAGATCAAAGAAATTAAAGGGATACAAAAAGAAAAAGAAGAACTCAAACTGTCACTATTTGTTCCAGTTTTTGGAGGGAATGCTTTCAATTATTCTCCACTTAGAATGATGTTGGCTTTGGGTTTTGCATAGATAGCTTTTACAATGTTGAGGTATGTTCCTAGTATCCTTATTTTTTCTAGTGTTTTGAATATGAAGGAGTGCTGTATTTTGTCAAATGCTTTTTCTGAATCTATTGAAATGATCATATGATTATTAACTCGTAGTCTTTTGATGTGATGAATTACATGTATTGATTTCCATATGTTGAACCAATCTTGTAACCCCACTTGATTGCATTGCATTATCTTTTAAATATGTTTTTGTATGTGATTTGGCAGATTTTGTTAAGAATTTTTGCATCTATATTCATCAGGGATATTGGTCTGAAGTTTTCTCTCATTGATATGTATTTGTCTGGTTTTGGTATCAGGGTGATACTAGTTTCATAGAAGGAGTTTGGAAGGGTTCCCTCCTTTTCTATTTCATAGAGTACTTTGAGGAGTATTGGTACTAGTTCTTCTTGGAAGGTCTTGTAGGGCTTGGCTGAGAATCCATCTGGTGCTGGGCTTTTCTTAGTTGGTAGGCTTTTGATGGCAGCTTCTATATCATTGCTTGAAATTGATCTGCTTAAATTGTGTATGTCCTCTTGATTCAGTTTGAGTAGGTCATATATCTCTAGAAATTTGTCGATGTCTTCAATATTTTCTATTTTGTTGGAGTATAACTTTTCAAAACAGTTTTTTGTTAACATATGTGTTTTAGTAGTCCATCGTGATATTTCCTTTTTCATCATAGATTTTAGTAATTTGAGTTTTCTCTCTTTTTCTTTGTTAGCACTGTTGAAGTTTTGTCAATTTTATTTATTTTTTTCAAAGAACCAACTTTTTGTTTTGTCAATTTTTTGAATTGTTTCTTTTTTTTCAACTTCTTTGATTTCAGCTCTGATTTTAATTGTTTCCTGTCTTCTGCTGTATTTGGTGTTGATTTGTTCCTCTTTTTCTAGGACGTTGAGATGTAATGTTAGGTTTATTCATTGACTTTCTGTTGTTTTAATAAAAGAGTTCAATGTAATGAACTTTCTTCTTACCACAGCCTTCATAGTACCAGGGACTTTGATATGTTATATCAGCATTCTCATTTACATCTAAGTATTTTTTTTATTTCATCCTTGATTTCTTCTGCTATTCATTCATGATTCAGTAGCATATTATTTAGTCTCCAGGTGTTGGAGTAGCTTCTGTTTTTAATTTTATTGTTGATTTCTAGTTTTATTCCATTATGATCTGATACAATGCAGGATAGTATCTGTATTTTTTGTATTTGCTAAGAGTTGCTTTGTGGAATAAAATATGATTTGTTTTAGAGAAGGATCCATGTGCTGCTGAGAAGAAAGTGTATTTACTCATTGATGGATGAAATATTCTATGTATGTCTGTTCTATCTAAGTTATTGATTGTTTTTTGTAGCTCTGTACTTTCCTTGTTTGGTTGTTGTGTGGAAGATCTATTCAGTAGTGAGAGAGGTGAGTTAAAGTTACCCAGTATTATTGTGTTGTGGTCTCTATTTGATTCTTGAGAATGAGAAGTGTTTGTTTGATATACATAGATGCTCCATTGTTTGGGGCATAAATATTTATGACTGTTATGTCTTGTTGATGTATGGAATGTCCTTCTTTGTCCCTTCTGATTAACTTTGTCTTGAAGTCTGCTTTATCTGATATGAAGATGGTGAGCTCTGCTTGTTTACATGACCAATATGAGTGATATGTTTTTTTTCCCAGCCTTTCACCTTCAGTCTGTGGATGTCTTTGCCTATGAGGTGAATCTCTTGGAGACAGCATATTGTTGGGTCTTGTTTTTTAATCCAATCTGCCAGTCTGAATCTTTTGATTGATGAATTTAGGCCACTGACTTTCAAGGATATGATTGAGATATGATTTGTATTCATGGTCATTATTGTTTAGTTCTATTTTTTAATTTGAATTAATTTCTCCTTTGATTGGCTATTCCTTTAGTGTAGTTCCTCCCTTTGCTATTTTTCCCTTTATCTTCGTGGAATGTTTTGTTGACAATGTTCTGTAGTGCAGGCTTTCTAGTTGTGAATTCTTTATAACTTTTGTTTATCATTGGAAGGTTCATCTTCATCTTCAAATCTGAAGCTTCATTTTGTTGGATATAAAATTCTTGGTTGGCATCCATTTTCTTTGATAGCTTCAAATATGTTGTTCAGATCCTCCTAGCATTGAGTGTCTGGGTTGAGACATCAACTGAGATCTGAATTGGTTTTCCCCTATATGTAATCGATATTTTTCTCTTGTGGCATTTAAAATTCTATTCTTATTCTGTATGATAGATATTTTCATTGTAATATGCCTTGGTTTGGGTCTGTTGTAATTTTGTATGTTTGGGATCCTATGAGCCTCTTGTATTTGATTTTCCATTTCATTCTTTAGGTTTGGGAAATTTTCTGATATTATTTCATTGAAATAAAATAATGTGAATTACTTTGATTTGTATCTCCCCATCCTTATCTATCCTGATAAATTATAAATTTGGTCTTTTCATGTAATATCACAGTTCTTCAAAGTTTGTTTTTGGTTTTTTTGGGGGAGTACTGTGGATTGATTTCAGGGACATTCAACCACTGAGCCACATCCCCAGCCCTATTTTGTATTTTATTTAAAGATAGAGTCTCATTGAATTACCCCTCGCTGAGGCTGACCGTGAACTCTCAATCCTCCTGCCTCAGCCCCTCGAGCCATTGGGATTAGAGGCATGTGCCACTGTACCCAGCCTGTTCATGGTTTCTTAATGTCTTTCTTCATGTTCAACTCTTTTTTCAAGATTATATATTTTGTCTTCATTGCCTGAGGTTCTGTCTTCCAAGTGGTGTAGTTGTTGGTGATGCTTTCTGTTAAATTTTTAATTTGGCTTATTGTTTCCTTCATTTTGAGGATTTCTTTTTGTTTTTAATTTTTTTTTTTCAGAATCTCTGCCTCTTTACTGAAGTCATCTTTAACTTCCTGTATTTTCTCTCTGATTTCCTTTCTTATACCATCCTTTACTTCACAGATCAATTTAACTATGTACATTCTGAATTCCTTCTCTGACATCTCTTCCACTGTGGTGTTGACAATTCTGTTATTGGAGTATTGTGGTTTATTGGGGGCGGTATGTTCCCTTGCTTTTTCATGTTGTTTGTGTGTCTACCCACCTAATAATATGGATCAGCGGCAGTATAGTTCCTACCCTGTGGACTTATAGTATCCCTGAAAGTTTCCAGTACCTCACTTGTGGAGAAACTGCCTGTCTGGTTTTTTGGTTTCATGCCAGGAAGCAGCCAGGAAAGTAACTTCCGCTATTCTGCCATCTTGAAAACCCTCCTCCCTTTTCATTTGTTTTAAGAAATTTAAAATCTCCTTCTTGATTTCTTCATGAACTATGTGTTATTCAAAATTAAGGTGTTTAATTTCCATATGTTTATATAGTTTCCAAAATTTTTCTTGTTATTTCTCTCTAGTTTTATTACATGGTGGTCAGAAAAGAAAATGTGATTTCCAATTTAAAAAATTTATTGAGGTTTATTTTGTTGACTACTAGATGATCTATATTGGAGAATATTTCATGTGCCAATGAGAAAAAGTTGTGTCTTCAGCTGTTATTGGAGGGAATGTTCTCAAAATAACTGTTAGGTCTATTTGTCTATGGTGCAGTTAAATTCTACTCTTTCTCTGCTGATTATCTATGTAATCTGCCCATTGCTGAAAGTGGGGTGTAAGAATCTCCAACTATTATTGCCTTTTAGTCTATCTTTCCCTTTAAGTCTATTAATTTTTTGCTCTGCGTATTTGGGTGCTCCAATATTGGGTGCACATATATTCAGAATTATTGTTTCCTCTTGTTGAATTGATTCCATGGTAACTATATAATGATGTTTCTTGTCTATTTTTATTATGTTTGGTTTAAAGTCCATTTAATCTAAGTATAGCTACTCCTGCTTCCTTTTTGATTTTATTCACATGGAATATCATATTACATCCTTTTACTTTCAGTCTATATGTTACTTAGAGGTTAAGTGAGTTCCTTTTGAGCAACATGTAGTTGGATCTTGTTTTTTAAATTCATTCACTCACTGGGTGTCTTTTAACTAGAGAATTTAGTTCATTTACATTCAAGGTTATTTCTGATAGGTAAGATCTTACTATTCTTCCTTTGTGTTAAGTGAATTGCTCTAGTAGTGTGAGTTTTTTTTAATGCATTTTCTTTTAATTATTTTTTATTTGTTCTAATTAGTTGTAGGTGACAGTAGAATGCATTTATACATTTTAAATGTACTAGTGTTTTGATCTTTTTTAAAAATAATATTCTTTTTTCTTTTTTTATTTTTTTTATTTTTATTTATTTATTTATTTATTTTTTTCTTTTTTATTGAACACAAATGGAGTACAGCTATTGTTTCACTGGTTGTACACAAAGTAGAGTCACACCATCTGTGCGTTCATGCATGTACACAGGGCAATGGTATATGTCACACATTCTGTTATTAATTTTACCCCCCACCCACCCCCACCCCTCCCTTCCCTCTATGCTAGCTATCTTTCCTCCATTCTTGCCATCTTTCCCCCCCACATTATGCATCATCATTCATATATCAGAGAGACCATTCGGCTTTTGGATTTTTGGGATTGGCTGATCTCACTTAGCATAAGAGTTTCCAACATCATCCATTTACCTACAAATACCATAATTTTATTCTTCTTTATAGCTGAGTAATATTCCATTGTGTATATATACCACAGTTTCTTTATCCATTCATCTACTGAAGGGCATCTAGGTTGATTCCATAATCTAGCTATTGTGAATTGAGCAGCTATGAACATTGATGTGGCTGCATCACTGAGGCAATCTGATTTTAAGTCCTTTGGGTATAAGCCAAGGAGTGGGATAGCAGGGTCAAATGGTGGATCCATTCCAAGTTTTCTAAGGAATCTCCACACTGCTTTCCAGAGTGGCTGCACAAACTTGCACTCCCACCAGCAATGTAAGAGTGTACCCTTTTCCCCACAACCTCGCCAACACCTGTTGTTGCCTGTGTTCTTGATAAAAGACATTCTAATTGGGGTAAGATGAAATCTTAAGGTGGTTTTGATTTGCATTTCTCTTATAACGAGTGATGTTGAACATTTTTTCATAAATCTGCTGATTGCTTGTAGATCTTCCTCTGTAAAGTGTCTGTTCATTTCCTTGGCCCATTTATTGATTGGGTTATTGGTGTTCTTGGTGTAAAGATTTTTGAGTACTTGGTAGATTCTGGAGATTAGTGCTCTGTCCGAAGTGTGTGTGGCAAAGATTTTCTCCCACTCTGAAGGCTCTCTCTTCACATTGCTGATTGTTTCCTTTGCTGAGAAGAAGCTTTTTAGTTTGACTCTATCCCAATCATTGATTCGTGCTTTTATTTCTTGCGCTTTGGGAGTCATGTTAAGGAAATCTGGTCCTAGGCCAACATGATGAAGATTTGGACCTATTTTCTCTTCTATTAGGTGCAGAGTCTCTGGTCTGATTTCTAGGTCCTTGATCCACTTTGAGTTAAGTTTTGTACAGGGTGAGAGATATGGGTTTAGTTTCATTTTGCTGCATATGGATTTCCAGTTTTCCCAGCACCATTTGTTGAAGAGGCTGTCTTTTCTCCATTGCATGTTTTTGCCTCCTTTGTCAAGTATGAGATACCTGTACTTATTTGGGTTTGTCTCTGTGTCCTCTATTCTGTACCATTGATCTACCTGTCTATTTTGGTACCAATACCATGCTGTTTTTGTTACTATTGCTCTGTAGTATAGTTGGAGGTCTGGTATTGTGAAACCCCCTGCTTCGCTCTTCTTGCTAAGGATAGCTTTAGCAATTCTGGGTCTCTTATTCCTCCAAATGAATTTCATGATTGCTTGCTCTATTTCCATGAGGTCCATCATTGGGATTTTAATTGGAATTGCATTGAATTTGTATAGCATTTTTGGAAGTATGGCCATTTTGACAATATTAATTCTGCCTATCCACGAACATGGGAGGTCTTTCCATCTTCTCAGATGCTCCTTAACTTCTTTCTTTAGTGTTCTGTAGTTCTCAGTGTAGAGGTCTTTCACATCTTTTGTTAGATTGATTCCCAAGTATTTTATTTTTTTTGAGGTTAATGTGAATGGGGTACTTTTCCTAATTTCTCTCTCAGAGGATGCATCACTTATGAATAAAAATGCATTAGATTTATGAGCATTAATTTTATATCCTGCTACTTTGCTGAATTCATTAATGAGATCCAGAAGTTTTCTGGTGGAATTCTTAGGATCTTCTAGATAGAGAATCATGTCATCAGCAAATAGGGATAGTTTGATCTCTTCATTTCCTATTCGTATTCCTCTAATTTCTTTGGTCTGTCTAATTGCTCTGGCTAGAGTTTCAAGAACGATGTTGAATAGTAGTGGTGAAAGAGGGCATCCCTGTCTTGTTCCAGTTCTCAAGGGGAATGCTTTCAATTTTTCTCCATTTAGAATGATGTTAGCTGTAGGCTTGGCATAAATAGCCTTTACAATGTTAAGGAATGTCCCCACTATCCCTATTTTTTCTAGTGTTTTGAGCATGAAGGGATGCTGTATTTTATCAAATGCCTTCTCTGCGTCTATTGAAATAATCATGTGGTTCTTGACCTTAAGTCTGTTGATGTGGTGAATTACATTGATTGATTTCCGGATGTTGAACCAACCTTGCATCCCTGGGATGAAACCCACTTGATCATGGTGCACTATCTTTTTAATATGCTTTTGTATGCGATTCGCTAAAATTTTGTTAAGAATTTTTGCATCTATGTTCATTAGAGATATGGGTCTGAAATTTTCTTTCCTTGATGTGTCCTTCTCTGGTTTTGGTATCAGGGTGATATTAGCTTCATAGAATGAGTTTGGAAGGGTTCCCTCCTCCTCTATTTCATGAAATACTTTGAGGAGTATTGGAATAAGCTCCTCTTTGAAGGTCTTGTAGAACTCGGCTGTGAATCCATCTGGTCCCGGACTTTTCTTTGTTGGTAGGCTTTTGATGACTTCCTCTATTTCATTGCTTGAAATTGATCTATTTAAGTTGTGTATGTCCTCCAGATTCAGTTTGGGTGGCTCATATGCCTCTAGGAACCTGTTGATGTCTTCCAGGTTTTCTATTTTGTTGGAGTATAAATTTTCAAAGTAGCTTCTTATTATGTTTTGTATTTCAGTTGTGTCTGTTGTAATATTTCCATTTCCATCACGGATTTTAGTAATTTGGAGTTTCTCTCTCCTTCTCTTTGTTAGCGTGGCTAAGGGTTTGTCAATTTTGTTTATTTTTTCAAAGAACCAACTTTTTGTTTCATCAATTTTTCGAATTGTTTCTTTTGTTTCAATTTCGTTGATTTCAGCTCTGATTTTGATTATTTCCTGTCTTCTACTACTTTTGGTGATGATCTGTTCCTCTTTTTCTAGGGCTTTGAGCTGTAATGTGAGGTCATTGATTTGTTGACTTTTCATTCTTTTATTAAATGCACTCTCTGCAATGAATTTTCCTCTTAGCACTGCTTTCATAGTATCCCAGAGATTTCGATATGTTGTATCTTTATTCTCGTTGACCTCTAAGAATCTTTTAATTTCCCCCCTAATGTCTTCTGTTATCCATGTATCATTCAATAGCATATTATTTAATCTCCAGGTCTTGGAGTAGTTTCTGTTTCTAACTTTCTCGTTGATGTCTAATTTCATTCCATTATGATCTGATAGTATACAAGGTAGTATCTGTATGTTTTTGTATTTGTTAAGAGTAGCTTTGTGGCATAACATATGGTCTATTTTAGAGAAGGACCCATGAGCTGCTGAGAAGAAAGTGTATTCAGTTTTTGATGGATGGAATATTCTATATATGTCCGTTAAGTCCAAATTAGCGATTGTGTCATTGAGTCCTATAGTTTCTTTATTCAATTTTTGTTTGGAAGATCTGTCCAACGGTGAGAGAGGAGTGTTAAAGTCTCCGAGTATTATTGTGTTTTGGTCTATTTGATTCCTGAAATTGAGAAGGATCTGATTGATATACATGGATGCGCCATTGTTTGGTGCATTAATATTTATGATTGTTATGTCCTGTTGATTTATGCTACCTTTAAGCAATATGAAATGTCCTTCTTTATCCCTTCTGACTATCCTTGGTTTGAAGTCTGCTTTGTCTGAAATGAGAATGGAAACCCCAGCTTTTTTGCTCAGTCCGTGTGCATGGTATGCTTTTTCCCAACCTTTCACCTTTAGTCTGTGGGCATGTTTTTCTATGAGATGAGTCTCTTGTAGGCAGCATATCGTTGGGTCTTTCTTTTTAATCCAGTCTGCCAGTCTATGTCTTTTGATTGATGAGTTTAGGCCATTTACATTCAGAGTTATTATTGAGATATGACTTGTATTTCCTGTCATTTTAGCTTTTTTGGGGTTTTTAGCTTAACTTTATTTCTCCTTTGATGGACTCTTTCTTTAGGGTAGTTCCTCCCCGTGATGAATGAGATTGTTATTTTTCATTTCTTCCTCTTCGAATATTTTGTTGAGAATGTTCTGTAGGGCAGGCTTTCTCTTTGTGAATTCTTTAAGCTTTTGTTTATCATGGAAGGATTTTATTTCATCATCAAATCTGAAGGTAAGTTTTGCTGGGTATAAGATTCTTGGTTGGCATCCGTTTTCTTTCAGAGCTTGAAATATGTTGTTCCAGGCCCTTCTTGCTTTTAGGGTCTGGACTGAGAAATCTGCTGATATCCGTATTGGTTTCCCCCT
>JAJEJO010000591.1:411736-455769 GCA_020662805.1 Glaucomys volans | reverse complement strand
AAAATGGCGTGTATTAGTTCCAACTCCGCGCCAGAGTCCGCGATCTCCGCAGCTGGCGGCCCCAGGAAGCTGGAAATGGACCCCCTTGGCCTGGGAAGCCACCAAACTCAGAGCAGTTCCAACTCCCCTCCGGAGTCAGCGATCTCAGGGGCTCGGGGCAGACCCCTCCCGGTGCAGCTGGATGCCAAAGGAAGCTGGAAACGGAACTTCTCCGCCAGTTAAGCCGCCAAAATGGCGTGGATTAGTGGATTAGTTCCAACTCCCTGCCGCTGGAAGTCCCAGGTAACCCGAGATGCTCGGTCTCCGCCTGGGAAGGCCACCGGCCGGTGTCGGAGCCGCGGCCAGCGACTCCAAAGCGCTGCTGGGGACCCAAACTCACCCGTTGGCTGGCGCAGACCCAGGTCGGCGGCTCCGAAGCAGCTGCCGGGCCGGCGCTCCCGGATGGCAGCGGCCTGTGGCGGGGCCGAGCCCAGCCCAGCAGAGTTGGCTCCGGAGCGGCGACTGGGGATCCCCTATATGTGCCTTGAATATAAAATCTCGTTGAGAGTCATATTCCTGCTGTTTGAATCCCGAGCAAGTAGGAATCCACGGAGCAAGTAGGAATGCAGCCTTCCTCTAGTCCGCCATCTTGGATCTCTTTATTTTTGATTCATTGTACACAAATGGGGTACAACTGTTGTTTCTCTGGTTGAAGTAGAGTCATACCATTTGTGTAATCATTCATGTACATAGGGTAATGATGTTTGTCTCATTCTATTATTTTTCTTTCCCCCTGCCCCCTCCCCACCCCTCATTTCTCTTTACACAATCCATCCTTCCTCTATTCTTCCCTTATCTCCCCCCAACCCCCATTATGTATCATCATCCACTTATCAGAGAAATAATTTGGCCTTTGTTTTTTTGGGATTGGCTTATTTCACTTAGCATGATATTCTCTGACTCCATCCATTTACCTGCAAATGCCACAATTTTATTCTTCTTTATGATCAGAAACAAATTGTAAAATAAACTCTTAGTGCTACTGAGAAAAGAAGAATATTTAAAAAAAATTTTTTTAGTTGTCGGTGGACTTTTTTTTTGTCATTCTAAAATTGGAAACTTTTTAATAACAGGTATCATTTTATTTCTACACATAAAATTTGTACATACAAACTTAAAATAGGTTAAGTCCAATAATACTTGAAAAATCTTGAATATGTTTAATTGAGAAATAATAAGTAGACATATTGACTGTTATTTGACATTTTCAATGTAGCCCATGTCTCTTGTTCTCATGCAGAATCCTCTGCCTCTGAATATAAATATAATCCTGTGAGAATTGGCAGAATATCCTCCTGGGATTTGATGTTGGATATGATCTTCTTAACCCAGACTGTGGTTGGAATCCTGGGGAATTTCTGTTTCCTTTGCTACTACCTCTGCCTTGACTTCTCTGGGTGTAGGTTGAGATGCACAGATTTGATTATTAAGCACCTGATTGTAGCCAAATTCCTATTCCTGCTCTTCAGGGGAGTCCCACAGACCATGGCACCTCTTGGGTTTAGACATTTCATCAGTGACCTTCAATGCAAACTTGTTTTCTCTGTTCACATGGTGGGCAGGGGTATGTCCTTCAGCAGCACCTGCCTCTTGAGTGTCTTCCAGGCCATCACCATCAGCCCCAGGGACTCCAGGTGGGCAGAATTTGAAGTGAAAGTTCCCAGGTACAATGGCACCTCTGTATTTCTGTGCTGGATCTTCCACCTGCTGGTAAATATCATTGTTTCACTGCATGTGACAGCACTAGGGATGTCATCTCTACTTTAGTTTCTAGGCACTGTTCTGAGGAATCATCCAGAGAGTCATCCTGAGAAGGTCACAAAGCAGTGTCAGGGATCCATATAAAGAAGAAGGTGATGCTGTATCATGGAGCCAACTTGCAACATCACTGTGCAGTACCAGGGAGCCATCATGAGAAACTGTGACAGGATCAGGAAGTCTTCTTAAGGAAGTCCGGCACGACTTCCAACCATGCACAAAAACTGCATTGTGTACACAGCCCAAAACCTCCAAGGTCCATCACAGCCACCTTGGGAGGGGACACAAGACCTGAGGAGAACTCTGGAGGGCGTCCACCAGGAGCCCGGTTTCAAACGCCAATGCCAGCCCATCCAGCCTCCCAACATGTCGATGGACTTTTATTTATTTATTTATTTATTTATTTATTTATTTATTTATTTATTTATATGTGGTGCTGAGAATTGAACCCAGTGCCTCACACATGCTAGGCAATTGCTCTTCCACTGAACTACAACCCTATCCCCTAGGGTGTTTTGATTCTGTTACTAGAAGCCTAGCCTAGGGACTGTCTGGATCCTGGCTGCTGGGATTGGGGCCATCTGACTACATAAGAAATACACAAAAGATGGGAAAAATTAATAGTGAACTTTATGTAGTTTGATCAAGTTGGGAAGAAACAATTTAGCTGCTTCTCTCTACCCATTCTGCCCCCTACAGAATTAGTTACAACTTACAGACACAAAAGCCAGGTGATATACATATGTAGATTTAGTTGGTCCAAGTAAGAGCAAAATGGACAAAAAGGCAGGAAATATACACATACATATTTAGTTATTCTACATTAGGATGGGAACAGGGGATCCATTTTCCTCTCCAGCTTCTTTGGCACCTGTCAGTGTAGGGGCTAGAGACCTTCAGCTTCCTTTCTTAGCAGGAAGAATTTTGTTCTAAATTCAAAGTCTCCAAATTTGGTGTTTTAATTCCTTGCCATTATTTATGGTGTTTCTTTTATAGATTTTTGCTCTGAGGTTACCATGAGTCTTAAAAAATATATCTTTTGCTTACAACAAGCTCTTTTGAAATGATAACAACTTAACATGATTGTAATGATAAGAACAGACATAATAAAATAAAAGAATGAGAGAATATACACTAACAAGGACACTCTACTTTCACTCCATTCCTCCCACATTTTGAATTTTTGGTATTTCATTTTATATCTTTCTATATTGCCTCTTTTTTTCTTTTCTTTTTTTTTGGGGGGGGGGTACCAGGGATTGAACTCAGGGACACTCAACCACTGAGCCACATCCCCAGCTCTATTTTGTATTTTATTTAGAGGTGGGTCTCATTGAGTTACTTCACATCTCACTTTTGCTGAAACTGGCTTTGAATTCACCAATTTTACTTCCTACCTTAGCCTCCTGAGCTGTTGGGATAATAGTTGTGCACCACTGTGCCTTGCTGCCTATCTCTTACTATCTTTATTTTTCATTATTTTTGTTTTGCTTTTAGTTTTCATACTATATATGTGAATGCTTTTTGCACCACATTTACAATATTAGAACATTTCAGCCAGGTGTGATAGTGCATGCCTGCAATAACAGTGATCTGGAAGACTGAGATAGGAGGACCAGAAATTTGAGGCCAGCCTTAGCAACTTTGTGAGATCCTCAAAATAAAAAGGACTTGGTGGTAAAGTGCCCCTGGATTCAATATCCAGTACTGCAAAAACAAACAAAAAACAAATTAAAAATGAAAAACTAGACAAAACAAAAACAAACCCCAAAACCAAAACAAAAAATAAAAAACCCAACACAATCTTAGAGCACTCTGAATTTACACTTACTGATGAGTTTTATACATTTCTATGTTTTCTTCTTATTTATTGCCATCTCTTTCTTTATGTTTGAAGAACTGCTATTAGCATTTCTTGAAGGTCTGGTGAAGATATATTCTCTCAACTTTGGTTTGTCTAGGAATGTCTTTATCCCTCTTTTTCTAAGATAGCTTTGCTGGGCACAGTATTCTTGATTGATAGGTGCTCCTCTTACCCCCAGTAAGTATTGTGAAAATCAGGCTACTCTCTCCTGGCCTGGGAGGTTTCTGCTGAGAAGTCTGCTTTCAGGTCAGTTGTGATACCCCTTTATGTTATTTCTTTTCTCTTGCAGTCTTGAGACTCTTTTCTTTAACTTTTGAGAACTTAATTATGAAATATCCTAGGTGTAGATGTGGTTGAGTTCAATTTGACTAGTTACCTTTGACCTTCCTGTACCTGGATATTTGTCTTTCTGTAGGTTTGGGAAGTATTCTGTTATTTCTTCAAATAAACTTTTACCACTTTTACATTCTAAGTCCCTCTTGAACCCAAATTACCTGAATATTTACTCTTTTGATACTGTTTCAAGTTCCTACCTTCATTTTTCAATCCTCTTCATTCTTTCTTCTATTTATGTCTTCCGACTGTGCAATTTCTTTTTTTAATAAAATGTTTTCATTTTTGCTAGCTATGCATTTTCAAATAGCCTGTCTTTGAGCTCACTTATTCTTTCTTCTTTATTATCTAGCATGCTATTTGATGCCTCCAGACATATTTTAAATTTTGATGAGTATATTTTTCAGCTCAATAATTTGATTTTTAAAAATGTTTTCATTTTTTTGTTAAGTTCTTCTGATAGGGGTATAATGCAGAAGTATTTCTGTGTGTTTTCTTCAAGTTCATTAAGTTTCCTTAAAATAGCTCTTTTAAATTTTCTGAGAATTCTCTCATACTGAATACTACCTGGTTAGTTTCTGGCATCTTATTTTGAATATTAAGTGAGGTCTTGGTTTCCTGAAAGCTCTTGATGCTTCTTGGCATGTGACATCATCTGGACATTGAAGAATTTGGTATTCATTCCAATCTTCCTATTCTGGCTTTGTTTGTTCCTGTCTTTCCAGAAATTCTAAGTAGGCTACTTGTTTTCTCCAAACCTGTAGTCACTTCCACTATTTCAGTATTGGATGGTGCCCAGGCTCAAATTTGTCAGGAGTTGCTCCTGGTGTGTTGTCACTATTTCAGTATTGTAGGGCAATGCAAGCCCAAGTTTGTTCCAGATATGCTGTTGAGGTATTGTTGAGGAAGAAACAGGAGAGTGCCTTGAAAGAGTAGTCTGCCCCTATAAGCCTCTTTCTGGGGCCAGAGCAGGCCCAGATACCTTTTCCACAGTTACTGCCTTATGGTCAGGTCTGCAGAATTCTGCCTGACTTTGGGCAGAGCTTCTGTGGAGAACCAGCCCTAGTTCCTATGCCAAACCTGTTGCCACCAATGCCATCAAGCTGTGTCACACTTGTAGTCCACCACCTTCCAAGACCAGTACACACTGGAGTGGGCTTTACTGTTGAGGTAGACTCACGACCCAAGACCACTTCAACCAGCCATAGGTGATGCTAGCTGGAACAGAAATCTGGTAAACTGGGCCATGTGTTTTCTCCTAGCAATGGATCAGTTTCAGAGGCTCCCTTCATAATTAGGACTGGGAATGAAGGCTATTAGGCTTTGCTTGGTGTTTGGTTCACCAGCCAAGCATTAAGGTCTAGGGTAGTCTTGTGCTTACTACCCTTTCCTGCCCCCAGCAAATAGGGTCTTGTACCATATTATGTTGCCTGAGGTTAGGAAGTGCTGGTGAAGGCAGTCCCTTGACTTCCTGGGTTTACAATAAGATGGGCTGTACCTTAGTCTCATGTTGCAAAGGTCTGTATAGTTTCAGAAGGCACAAGGGCAAGTACTCTGGCTCTTGGTGATACAGGCCAAGGTAGAAATCCATCCCACCCAACTTGGGTCTCTTTCCAGTAGTGGGGCAGTTCTAGAACCCCATCTACAAACATTGGCCTTGAGAGAGCTGTGCTGTCCAAGATTGGGAGATGGATGATAGAGGTAGTTCTTTCATCACCAAGGCTAATGATAAGCTGTGGGAATCTACATAGTCTTGGGAGAGGGTGGGTGTGCTCCAGGCCCAGTCCACAGCTGGAAATGATATAGGTTGATAAATAAGTCTGTCCCACTTTGTGCACAGGTCTTTATAGGGCCTTCAATTTTGACCAGGTGCTTAATCTCTTTAAGTGGACCTGGCCCTGGGTTCCAAGACAAAAACACTGTGTTATCTTTCCATCTTTGCTCTCAGAGGTTGAAATCTTGCTTCTAGCTCTGCAATTGGAGATTGGAGGAGGGGTGTAGAGGCAGTCAGCCTCCTGACCTAAAGCAGTTATAGTGGTTCATGTCACAGCTATTGAGCTAGTAGTAGGGGTCATGGGGCTTTGGCCAGTCCTTGGCTTCAGTATGGAAGGTCTTGTACTGTGTTTCAAGCCTAAGGCATGGACTTAATTCTCCCATCCTGAAACAGGAGGCATTTCTTTACATTTTGGACTCTTTGGAGTTGGGAGACAGGTGGTAAAGGCTCCCTGGTACGTTTTCCTTCCTGTCTTCTTCAATAGTCTTGTTTTGTTATACTAAAAGCAGGACTATCCAATTTCCTTAGCTCCTATGAAGGTAGTTTGATGTGTGAGTAGCTATATAGCTTGGTATGTCTATGGGGAGACAATCCTAGAGGATCTTACTCAGCCATCATCTTTCTCTGCCTCCAGCGCACATTCATTTTTATATTTTTAAGTTAGTTAGGTAAAAAATAACTACACAATGTCTTCCTCCATCCATTATTGGCTAATTGAGTTTCTCATTTCTTTTAAGGGATTCAATTTGAAATTTTCCTCACTGCTAAAGGTGATATTTGAACACAGATATGAATGAAGTAAAGGAGCAAGCTCTGGATATCTAAGGGAAGAGTGTTTTAGGCAGAATAGCAAGTATAAGGGCTCTGATGTAGGAGAGTTCTTGGGATATTTGAGAAAGAGCAGAAACCACCATGGTTGGAGTAGGTTGGTCAAGAGGACAGGTGTAAGAGCTGATTCCTTGGTGGGACAAGAATCACGGAAGTGTTTGAGTTGAGGAGTGATATAATCTGATTTATGACTTAAAAAGATGTTTCTGGCTGCTATGTTTAAAAAAATATGAGAGAGGCAGGGAGGGAGTGGAAAAATGCTGGTAAATGATGTTGGCCAAATTATATTGTTACATTGTGTGCATGTACAAATATGTAACAATAAATCCCATCAATATGTACAACTATAATCACTAATAAAAATGTAGAAATGATTAAAAAATAAATATCCATTTTGCCAAAAATAGGTAAGTATAAAGCAAAAATTTAAGGAACTATAAAATTCCTTAATAATAATAGCTAATAAAATTCTCTCAGAATTCAAAGATCAAAATAGACCTGAAATGTCAAGGCTATAGAAGAATTGAATCACACAATAAATAGGCTTGGTCCAATAGATATAAGTAGAATTTTGCACTCCAGAGCATAGTACACATTATTGTTACATGTACACAGAAGAATCATAAAAAAAAAATAAGAATGTGGGATGGCAAATGTGACAGCATGTAGACTAGTAGAGGATTATCGCAATAGTGTAGGTGACAGATGATGGTGGCTTTGACCAGTGTGGGAACACGAGGTGGTGAGGAGTGATGGAATTTCTGCACATAACGTAATGTTAAAGTCCACAGGATTTACTGAAGGATTAGATGCATGGAATGAATGAATGATGATTCAAAGAATTTGGACCTGAGTGATCAGAAAGATGGGCAAAGGAGAACATTGCAGGAGAAGTAGATTGAGGGTGGTGGATAAGACTGGGAGTTCAGTTTTGGTAAATGTGAGATGTTTACATCCAAAAGGAAATGTTGCTTCCAGGTCTAGTGAAGAAAGTTTTTTTTCAGGAGGGCAACAGCATCAAATACTAATGATGAGTCATGTGAGATGACTGACAGTTGACCTTTGGATTTGTTAATATGGAGATGATAGTTGACATTGACAAGAGTTGTTTCAGTGAAATTACAGGAAAGCCTGATTAGAGTGATATCAATAGAGAATGAAAGGAAGGGTGGTGGGGATAATATTATTTCATGCTGTTTTGCTAACAAAGGGGAAAGAGAAATGGGGACTGTAGTTGGAAAGAAAGGAAGAGTGAAGCAAAATTTTAAAATTCATTGTTATTTCAGGTTATTTTTAGCTGATGGGAATAACTGAAAAGAAAAGAAAAACAATTGAAAATGGAATGAAGTCCTTGAGTGGGCAAGATAGGATAGACACCTGTTCAAATAGAGGAGTTGGCCTTAGATAGAAACACAAATATTTGATCAACAGAAACAGAAGGGAAGATAGAATATATGGACACACTTCCAGGTTAAGTCTGTGGATGCTGTGTTGGAAGCTTGTGGAAGTTGTCTTCTGATTTTCCATGAAGTAGGAAGTAATATCAGCTGAGAAAGGCTCTGGGAAAGAAGAATAGGAAGGTTTAGGAGAAAGGAATGTTTAATGTAGAAATACAATGCTCAGTAAATATGAACTATTGTTATAATTGGTATTTAGTCTAGTTTTGAAAGTGTCAAATTAGAGGGGAAAGAAGGCTTTTAAAGTTTAAAAAAAAATCATCACCTACTATGCAAAGAGTGTTGCTCTGGTGATTTTTTCAGGGATATTTTTCTTTCATGAAAGAGAAAGACATCTATTTAAGAAGTCTTACTATAACATGGTAAACATTAAGAATGCCTACTATATTTGTGTGTACAAACTGGCTTTGAAGAAGAAGAGATAGAGATTAATTTTAACCATAAAGATGGTTTTATGGAAGAGAAAGCATTTGAATGAGGTCTGGATTAAGGGAAGGTAGGTATTCAGTTGACTTACTAATTTCATTATATATTCTAGACATTGTGCTAAGCATTGTGCATACATTGTTTATTTAATTCTAATACCTGTGAGGAAGCTGAAACTCAAAGGGGTTAAATAATTTGATAAAAGTCATACACAACTGGTAAGTAGGTTTCAGACTCAGATCTAACTGAGAACAGTCCCTTTTTAATATAGCACAATGGTTTTTGGGAGAGAGAGTGCTATTGGGGAGAACAATCCAGGAGTAAAGAAAAGCACAGAGGTGAGACAAAGTAGAGAAAGATGTGTGTGTGCGTTTAAAAATGTGTGTGTTTTATATGTACAGAAGCAAGTGGAAGGGAAAAGTAAGTAATCCAGTATGACTTAGGCAGTGTGTGTGTGTGTGTGTGTGTGTGTGCGTGCACATTGGAAAGAGATGGAACATATAGTGGAAGATAATGCTGAAATATAGTCTGTAAATTGATCATAGAAGGGAGGTTTCAAAGGACCTGTTAAATAATCTGCAATCTGTTATATTGCAGGATGTCATAAATTTTGAGATAATTTTTTTTGACAAGACAATCATACCTGGGAGCAGCTGGCCAGTATTACACTCTATGTTTTGTTTTATAGTTGTAGATTCTTTTGGAAGACAGGACAATAGGAAATAAAAATTGTTGATTAACACTAGATGTCGAGTGTAGTTATCAATTTCATATGATAGTGTATGAATATAATTATTTTATTGAATTATTTTGTATCATGAAATTAGGAACACAGGTATATAATAGATTAATGTTAGCTTACTATTTTTCTAAGGCCAGATGTCAGAAATTTAAAATTGTTTTTCAGATACTGACCGAGCTTTATCATTATTGGAAGAATACTGCAAAAAATTAAGAAAACCAGAGGAGCAGCTGTTGAAAAATGCTGTTAAAAAGGTGATGAGTATATTTAAGAGCAGCTTATTCCAAGCTTTGCTAGGTATGTATTACAGAAATCATTCATCTTAATGGTCAGAATTGGGCTTAATAGTTTGAATAACGAGGTCAGAGTCTGATGTTAACCAAGTTTCAAATGGGAATGATTTTCCTTGATACTAGAAGGAAAGATTTGTTTGCTTGTTTTTTTTCTTATTTAATGTTTACCTAAAAATTGTTATGAAAAGGAAATAAGGAATAGGTTATTGAAAAACATAAATATTGAGCCAGTAACTCAGGAGGCTGAGGCAAGAGGATGACTTGAGGCCAGCCTCAACAATTTAGTGAGACCCTCAGCAAGTTAGAGAGACCCTGCCTCAAATAAAAAAATAAATAGAACTAGGGATAGTTCAGTGGTAAGCACCCCTGAATTCAATCCCTAGTAACAACAACAAAATATTTATACGTATATATTTATATATATTTCAAATGTATATTTGGGAAGAAAAATTTCACAGATAAAAACCCTGAGTGTTTTTTGCAAAAAGTTGACAACAGATTTGCTTGAGAAAGAAATTGACTTCCTTAAGGGAAGGAATTATCTAGCATAAAAATGCTGAATTACATTGTGATCAGTTAAAATCAAAATTCTACAAAGTTTTGCTGTCTTCTTAAAACAAAAATGAAAACAAACACTCTTTTCATCTTTCTTGTTTTCCTTAGGAAAGTGTTTGATACAAGATGGAAAAATTTATTGATGAAAATTTCAGTGTCTTGAGATTCTTATCAGTTCATCTTGAATCCAATTAAATGTTTAACCTGATGTTTAATCTCTTATTTACTAAATATTATGATGAAAATAGAGGTTATGGTTTATTTACATATGTCTTTATTTGTAGATCTCTTGTACTTATACAAACAGATAGCTTTTACTTCTTCATAATATTGTAAGAGACAAAATAAACAGGCAAAAGACAAAAATAAATACTTCTCTCAACAAAAACAAGTAATTAAACAATTAAAAAACTTCATTCAGCTTAGTGTATTTAATTTTCTCTTTTTATTTACTTTTTGCAATGTTGGGAATTGAGCCTAGGGCTTTGTGTATGCTAGGCAGCAGCCTAGTAGTACATTTTAAAGAAATAACCTATTCTACTAGACATTTTTATTACTTTTCCAAACTAATGGTTATTGGTATAAAATCTAAAAATAGGAGTTTATGAGACTTAATTTTGAAACTATTTTGTTTTTACTGCAAATATCTATACTTTTGATAAAATCTCAATTTTATAATATGAATATAATTTTAAAAACCATTAAATTAAAAACTTTGATAATCAGTTTATGAATAGAAATAGAAGTAAAAAGCTTTATAGGGTTATTTTGCCTGTGGGTTAATTTCTTTAAATTATTCTATTGTGGATGACAAAAATTAATGACTCAAATAACTATAATCATCTTAGCTAGTGTTAAGTATAAACAACTCTAAATAGAGTCTTTCAAAATTTAAATAAACATTGTCTTTAGAGAACAGTATTTTAGAGAACATTTTTAAACTATAAATTTCTCCATTAAAAATTAACAGCATCACCTCACTGATAATTAATAAAGGCCATTAACTAAAAGGCTATGTGTCTAAATAGATGCATATAATATGTTTAGTTAAGACTGGCTACATCTTTTGAAAACTTGAGCTTTTGAGAACTTGATTTAGGAAGAGTACTGTTGGATGGTTTAGATAATTCTCCTATATTTTTATCATGTAATCATTTAATCACATTACCTAGGGAACAAAAAGCAAATGAGTGATAAAGAATTGCATTTTGTCATTATTTTAAGTGAATGATAAATACTTTGGCTTAAAGTCTATGGTGTAGTTTGAATTTTTCTATTAAAATGAGAGACAATCTAATCTGTAAAAAGCCATTATGTAAGTAATCCCAATGCCCAGCTTTGAATGGATAGATTTGTTTTAGCTGGTCTTTTAAAGTCATTTGGGGATAAAACAGAGTGCCAAGAATAGAGCATTATAATCTTCTGTTGAATTCTGTATAGGTAGCTAAATACTGTTTATTAATTTATTATTATTGAATGTTTGAGTGCTCTTACTGTGCATTTTCTTTAAGGACTTTAAAGAAAAGGTATATAATCATGTGCATCCTGAAAAGAATTCATATCTTTATAAAAGCATAAGAAGGGAGCCACCTGATAAATAGGGTGTTGTTTATGATCTATTGTTTGCTTTTTGTTTGAACCAACTTTTTTTGTTGTTACAAGTAATGGAACGTAGTGGCTTTCCTCATTGTTCTGATATCCAGATGAGCAGTTCATTGGTACCTTGCGTAAGTCTCAACTAACTGCATAAATAGAGGGAATTATAATGCAGATTATAATTACTATGTGATTACTAGTAATCATAGTAAAATGAAGCACTTTTACTGCAGAATGTGTTATAATATTGACATGTGATGAAGAAACCAAACTCTCTCTTTACAGATGAAAACAATACTTCTAAGAATAAATATTATCCCCCTTTTGTAGTCCTTTATCATATGCTTAGAAACAAAAACCAAAATCCAGTGTATCTTAGGTGGTATCTTTGGGGACCAGAATTCTTTCTACATAACTGTGATCAGTATTATAACATGCAAAAGCAGTTTATAAATGAGTTCTATGGTAATATAGAAAAGGTCTTGTGCTTTTTTCAGTTTTAAAATATAACTTTATCTGATTATAAAAGTTATATATTTTTGTTTTGTAAATTTAAAAAAATGAATGAAATAAAAGAATATGAAACCCAATGGTAAAATGTTTTTTAAATGGTAAATAGCAGGATCTCTGATTAACATGGAGAATGATGAATTGTTTAACTTTCTTCCTCCTTACTTCTAGAATTTTCATATTGTTTATTTTGATTTTCTACTTACCAATAACTGACAGTGGAAAAGGCACTTTGAAAATGAAGTCAATGTTCATTAACGTACAAACAAAAATACCTGAGCAATATGCTAGAAGCTACACATTTAGATGTTAGGCTTAGGGTGACATCTTGTGGTACTACTAAGGAAAAATTTTATCCAATGGATATTTATGGTTTCATGATAATTACAGTATCAACACTTTCCAGAGACTGAGTATAAGTGAGTTGGAACTCCATAGTGTTTTACAAGTTAATTTGAGTGTCTCTAGTTTAGAATAGCTAAAGCATTCAGATTTTTCAAGGTACTCTATTAGGTTACTTTTTTTTAGGTGATGAGAGAACAAGTTGGAACTTACTGTTTTTAAATTCTTTTGATACTTGTCTTTTCGATTGACTTTGAAAATTTAAAGATCTATATTAATAACATTTTTTAAACATTTTTTTTAGTTGTAGGCAGACACAATACCTTTATTTTATTTTTATGTGGTGCTGAGGATTGAACCCAGAGCCTCATGCATTTGAGGTGAGCGAACCACCACTAAACCACAACCCCGGGCCAACAACATAATTATTTGTGAAAACAGTGTTAATATAATGGGTCAGTTCATTTTCAGATGTCTAACATAAATGCTTTGTTTTTGTAACTGGCTGAAAATTACACATTTTAGTCTTTGCTTATACAAATATGGAAATAACTATATACATATTTCATAGATTTTAACCCCCTCTAAAATCTTTTTAGTCTTGTTTATTTATTACTTTGTTTTACTACCTTGTTTAAGGGGGAATTCTTTGGAAAGACTTGGATCAGGTAGTAAAGCTACACTTTCTTTAAAACTCTACTAATAGTAACATCTTAGAAAAGTGCTTTATCTAGTTTTATGCAGGCTTTTAAGACTTACATGTCAGATTTTGTGTTAGAATAGAATACTTTTCATTTTCATAAGGTTTAACAGAGAATCCTATGGATACTTGAGATTACTGACAATAATGATGATATAGTAGATGTACTACGTATTAATTTATCATCTCTTTGTTGAAGACTTCTACCATATCCTTACATACTAGTAGCTTTAATTAGCCCTTTCATTATTTCTCAAAGACTTTTTTCTTTTTCTTTGTGTGTGTGTGTTGAGGATTGAACTAGGGCCTTGTGCATGTCAGGCAAGCACTCTAGCACTGAGTGTTGTCTCTAGTCCTCTCATAGCCCTTTATTCATATTACTATAAAGTTCTTACATTTCATTTTCTGATAAATTGAATACATTTGTGTTCCCTTAATATTTTGAACAGTTTGAAGGTAGGAATTATGGCTAATTAACTTTTAAACCCTTAGTATATGGACCTTTAATAATAGACTGTCAATAATTTTTAATTTATTTATTCAACAATTATTCTAAAAATACTTGCTATGTGTTAGACATTGTGCTAGCAATAAGGATACATTACATTAGTCAACTATAGAGGACAGTGCTTACCCTTATGGGCAAGTGGAGGAAATCAAGTAGGGGAAGAGAACCATTAAATAAGTACTTAATTATTTAAGTATAGTGGTAGTAAAGGCACAAAATAAAAATGTTTGAGTTTTATCATATTTAGTAAGAGCTAAGTAAAAACACATTTTCCCATTATAGTAATTCCTACATAATATATTTATTTAAAAATAATGTTTGAAAACATCATGGCTATTTTGGTTTTAGCTATTAATGTATACTTTTGGTCACATGGTCATAAGGAAATCAAGGAATTTTTATAGGTTATAGTGAGTGTGAAGGCCCATAGACTTGTGTGAATTTGGAACGACTTGGCTCTAAACTTCTAAAACAGAGGTTCTTAAAGGTGGTTCTTTGACTAGCAGCACCAGACACCTCTGAACTTGGTTAGCATTCTAAAACTCTTGGATCTTACCCCAGATCTACTGAATCAGAAGCTCTGGAGGTAGGGTTCAGCAATGTCTTAATTCTTCCTGGTGATTCTGAGGCATGCTGAAGTTTAAGAACACATGTCAATGTAATATGTGAATATTATTAATGAACTTTGAAGAACATGACAGTGGCATTTCTTCATTCTTAGGTTTTATGAGATGACTTAGTCCTTGACAAGTTTAACGAATCATTATCATTCTGGGACATATCTTGAGTAATTTGAGAATTCATAAATATTCAAATATCATTATAACATCCAATTTTTCTTTAAAAATAATAACCCAGTTAGTACATGGGCAAAAGAAGTAAACAAACACTTCTCAAAAGAATATATACAAATGACCAACAAATACGTGAAAACATTTTCAATATCCCTAGCAATTAGGGAAATGCAAATCAAAATTGCATTGAGACTTCATCTCACTCCACTCAGAATGGCAATCGTCAAGAATACAAACAGTAATAAATGCTGGTGAGGATGGGGAGGAATGGTACACTCATACATTTTTGGTGGGACTACAAATTAGTATAACCACTTTGGAAAGCAATATGGGGATTCCTAAAAAATCTAGGAATGGAATTACCATATGATCCAACTGTCCCAAACCTTTGTATTTATCCAAAAAATCCTGAAATCAGCATACCATAGTTATATAGTCACATCAATGTTTATAGCAGTGCAACTCACAATAGTCAAATTATAGATCCAGCCCAGGTGCCCATCAACAGATGAATGGCTAAGAAAATGTGGTGTATATATGCAGTGGACTATTACTTGGCCATAAAGTAGAGTGAAATTATGGCATTTGTGGTAAATGGATGGAACTGGAGACCATCATTCTAAGTGAAGTAAGCCAGATCCAGAAAGTCAAAGGTTGAATGTTTTCTCTTGTATGTAGAAGCTAGACCAAAATGAGGAAAACAAACAAAAAAAGTGTGTGTGTGGGGGTGAATCCCATGAAAATAAAAGGGAGATCAGTGAATAGAGGAAGGGAATTGAGAGGGAAGGGAGGGAAAAAGGGGGGAATGGTGAAATGAAATTTACCAAATTATGCTATGTATAAATATGTATATATCACAGTGAGTTTCACCTTTATATCTCTAAAGCACTAATTAAAAAAAAAACTATGAACAATAGAAGGAACACTAATAGAGTAGAGGAAGGGGAGCAGGGGGAGGGAGTAGAGAAGGGAAAGAGAAAGTACTGGGGACTGAAGTGGAGCAAATTATATTCCATACTTGTATGATTATATTAAAATGAATCACATTATTATGTGTAACTATAAAGCACTCATAAAAACATGGGAAAAATACAATAGTATATCTGAAACATTTAAGTGATTCCTCCCTTTGAATACTTTGTGATAATATTTACACTGCTTTATATAGAGAACAGCAAAGCTACATTGAGATTCTGCTATTGGGTCATATAGAAGAAGCAAACACATTTAGGGAATTCTTGTGGCCACTCACAACCTCAAAGCATGTGCTCCACTGAAACAAATTACTTGTTATGGATCTTCAAATAAGTCTTGACTGTAAAAACGGTAAATGTTAAATACAAGGATGCTTAAGGAGAAATTAACTATTAAGGTCAATTGGGAAGGTAACATTCACTTACATGCAAAAAAGTACAAAACAGCATATAATCTAGAATTATACTCTGGGAGCTGGACAAATGCTGTAGGAGTTGAGAGGATCAACTGGGATTATTATAGATTGGTATTGTAATGGAGCTTTTATGTAAAAGGTAAATTTAAACTAAATCTTGTCACTGATTGGATTTGGGTTATGAGGGAAGAACATTTCCCCCATCCATTCACACATTAATTCACTTACAAGATATTTCTGAACACCATACCAAGAAATGTGATGCACACTTGGGAGACAAGCATTAAATAAAATTGAATACATAGTTTATGATTGTGGTGAGTACTACAGAAGAGAAATAGTGGGTACTGTGAGAGAGAGGCTTAAGTTTAGCAGTAAATCAGGGAAAGCTTTATAAGAAAGTGGTATTTGAAGTGGTGAAAATTCTACAAATTCATGAATATGCAAAGGAGAGTGAGAAAATGGATCTGACTGGAACCAGTTCAAGTGGCTCTTGATGTTTATAGTTTTAAAATGTGCTCTAGAAGTTGGAGATGGGATCCAACTGAAGTTTGAAAGTAAACTTGAGAATTATGAGGAGTAAGCATAAAACATGACTCAAATAATTCTTGTAATTCCTTTGTTAAATTACCATATTCTGAATGTAATTAGTTGTGTGTTTCATGTCAGGCAGGAGCAAGTATTTCTTAAGTTTGATACCATGGATTGGATGCCACGAATCAGGCTAGATCTTTCTTGTTCCTGGACTTTGTATATTACTTCAAGATTTATGTCACCAGATGGCACCATTTAACTAAATTTATGTGCTTTGGATGCTTATAAGGCGGTTGTTTCTAAATAAAGGATGCTTTTATTTGTGCAATAGAAGAAATAGGAACAATAAGTATATTTTGATGGCATATGAGACTGCACAGTAAGATAGTGAAACCTAAGGTTTTCCGGGGAATATGAAAGGATCTGGTGATTTCTGCTAAGTATGTAATAAATGAAAATTTGATAATGATCAATAAAACTAATATGTGGTAGCGAGGAAAAATAGAACACTATATTTCCCATCTAGGTTTTCCTATAACAAGCATGCTAATCTTAATAATATTAAGTTCTTGAATTTTTCAGTTCTTCAACAATTTTCAGGGAGTTTATATGAATAATAACAAAAATATAAAGAAGATTCTAATAGATTATTTTATGAATAGTCCATTTAAGATGTCCTGAAATAGCTTGGTAATAATACCTAAAAAATTGATTAAAATAGAGTATATGTTCTATTAAACTGTATAATAAAATTCATGAAGATATTTTCTTAGTACACAGCTACCTGAAGGAAATGCATATTTATCATTGGGTTAAATACTTCTTTATTACTTTTCCTACCTTTAAGCAGAATCAATCACTTTCTCCCTTATGTTTCTATAGTATTTGTGGTATAGCACCTATTAGGCTGTGCCATTGTTAGTTGATTACACGTTCATTTTCCTCAGTTGACTATGAGCTTCTTGAATGCAGCCTGGTTCTAATGCAGCCATGTGTAGCATAGAATGTCCTGTATTGCACTTTTTTTTTCATTTGACAAAATATAGTTCAATTCCTACTATATAAGATAGACTATGTTAGGTCCTGGGGGATTTTGTGACAAGGGAGATAGGGACTCTGTTTTCATGGAGCTTGTGGCCTACTAAGGGTGACAGGAATAAGTATAATTATGATGAGAACTTTTTGGATTGAACAGATCAAATCATGAGGAGTTTCTTGAACTGGTGAAATAAACATATTAAACTGTGTTAAAAATATTTAGATAGTTTGTTAATCAAAACCTTGCTTTCTATTAACCTTGGAATTGCCTACCGTCCCTACCTAACTCTTATCTCACCTCTTATTATTCTTTTCTATTCACTGTACTCCAACACACCAAATTTATTTCTCTCCCTAAATGCTGTCCCAGGACATTTTACTTGTTTTTCTTTTGTCTACAGTGACTATGTACCCAGAGCTTTGCATTTCAGGCTTATCTCATTGTCTAGGTTTCTAAAATGTGCTTCTATCTCACTCACTTCCTGTCTTTCCCCAAGTCATATCTATCCTATCACCCTGTTTTGTTTTTAATACTATATATATCACTAAACAAGATTTCTCTATTTACTGGATAACTTTCTTGATTGAAATACAAATTTCCAAACAATGGCCATCTTGCCTTATTTTGTCTCATTTTTGCTGTTGTTTTATATTAGCTATGTGCCTTGCACATAAAAACCACTAAATAAATTTTTGTTAAGTGATGAATGGATAATTGAGTTTTGCTGCAGGCCTGGTACTGTGTTTGATTCTTAAGTTAGACATGTGCTCATTTGAAAGGGGCTGAAAGCTTAAGCAAGTAGGGCTTTATTTTTATTGCAAAACATTCAAAGGTAGGCAGTTACTGGTATTTAGTCAGCATCTCAAGAAAGTACCAGTCGATGTTTCTGCAATTATTCTGGTATTTCTCTCATGTTTGTTATTTTATTGCCATAACATAGTTTCTGTAGTCCCAGATACCATGTCTAAGAAAAGAATGGGAAGAGGGGCAATAACAGTTTCAATTGTTGTTCTTTTCTTTTCAAGAAAGCAAACAGCTCTCCAGGGCTACCACCCAGGTCTTTCCTCCTTTTCAATACAGATTTTCTTTATATCAGCCTAGCCTGAACTGGGTCAAATGGTCACCACTAACTCAAGGCAGACTGAGAAATGTAGAAAAATGTCATGCTGTTTAAACCATGTTGTTTAAACCAACCATGAGTCACCGGGATGAGCATATTGTTGTTCCTCACAGGATTGG
Organism: Glaucomys volans; assembly: GCA_020662805.1. Lineage (NCBI taxonomy): Eukaryota > Metazoa > Chordata > Mammalia > Rodentia > Sciuridae > Glaucomys > Glaucomys volans. The sequence goes on along the minus strand of JAJEJO010000591.1, from coordinate 437,048 downwards.
GGTTCTGTTAGAGTGGAACAAGGGGACAATGGGTATTATATAGGAAATGAATGGTATTTATTATGCATATATTTTATGTAGTCCTCATCATCAAGATACATATTATTATTGCTGTTTTAAAGACATGAAAAGTGAAGTTCAGAGAGATTATATAATTTGATCAAGATTACATAATTTTAAGATCCATGATTACAGTTGGATGTTGGGAACCTGAACAAGAAATTGGAGAACCACAGAAGGCATGGCAGAACCCTGTTCCTATTAGAAGAGGTTATAAAAACTTGATTGGATCTTCTTCAACAGAATAAAAGCCTGAGGGAAAACTTCTGTTCTCCCTCCCCCACTTATTGTGTGTCAGTATCCACATATCAGAAAGAATATTTGGCCTTTGTTTTTTTTTTGGAATTTTCTTATTTCACTTAACATGATCATCTATAGTTCCACTTATTTACTGGCAAAAGTTATAAATTCTTTCTTTTTTATGGCTTAGTAAATATTCCATGGTGTATATATACCACATTTTATTTATCCATTCTTCTGTGGAACCAACCTATAGAACCTAGGTTGGTTCTATACTTCAGTTATTGTGAATTGAGATACTGTAGGCATTGATGTGGAGGTGTCATTGTAGAAGGCTGATTTTAAGTCCTTTGGGTATATATCAAGGAGTGGGATAACTGGGTCAAATGGTGGTTCCATTCCAAGTTCTCTGAGGAATCTCCATACTGCTTTCCAGAGTGGTTGCACCAATTTGCAGTCCCCCCAGCAATGTATGAGTATATCTTTTCTCCCATATCCCCCTTAATACAAGTAATAATTTATTGTTACTTGTATTGTTGATAATGGCCATTCTGACTAGAGTAAAATGGAATCTCAGTGTGGTTGCATTTCTCTAATTAATAGAGATGTTGAACATTTTTTTCATATGTTTATTTATTGATTGTATTTCTTCTTCTGTGAAGTACCTGTTCAATCCCTTTGCCCATTTAGTGATTGGGTTATTTGTTCTTTCACGTTTTTTGAGATCTTTATATATTCTGGAGATTAATACTCTATTTGAGGTGTAGTTGGCAAGGATTTTCTCCCCTTCTCTTAATGATCTTGATTGTTTCCTTTGCTGAGAAGCAGCTTTTTAGTTTGAATCCATCCCATTTATTGATTCTTGATTTAACTTCTTGTGCTTTAGGGATCTTGTTAAGGAAGTCAGATCCTAGGCTGATGTGAAGATTTGGGCCTCCTTTTTTTTATAGTAGTGGAAGTGTCTCCATTCTAGTGCCTAAGTCTTTGATCCACTTTGAGTTGAGTTTTGTGCAGGGTGAGAGATAAAGGTTTAATTTCATTTTGCCACGTGTGGTTTTCCAGTTTCCTCAGCACCATTTGTTGAATAGGCTATCTTTTCTTCAGTTAATGTTTTTGGCATCTCTGTGTAGTATGAGATACCTGTATTTATGTGGGTTTGTCTCTTTGTCTTCTATTCTGTACCTTTGGTCTACGTGTCTGTTTTGGTGCCAATACTATGCTGTTTTTATTACTATAGCTCTGTAGTACAGTGTGAGATCTGGTATTGTGATCCCTCCAGCTTCACTTTTCTTGCTAAGGATTGCTTTGTCTATTCTGGGTCTCTTATGTTTCCAAATGAATTTCATGTTTACTTTTTTCTATTTCTATGAAGAATGTCTATTTTGGTGCAAATATCCATGGTCCTTTATGATTTTCACTTAAGATGGATCCAAATTGAGTTACAGTTTTGTCTACTTTTTGTGGCTATGATTTTGTTGTTACACCTTGTCACATGCTTCCTTAACATGTTGCTTTTATCCTTAGCAGTCTTTTTACCAAATCAACCATATGGAAAGAATAATAGGTGTGGCATTTTCTTCTTGGTAATGATAATTTTTAAATTGCTTTCTATGAGAAAAGAAATACCTGTCTTAAAACACTTTTATTTTAGAACAATAGAAGAAGAAAGGGGGCAAAGTTCCATTTCTGTAAATATTTTTCTTTTTCCTTCGAAAAGTAGAGTCAGAGTCTGAGTGGGGTGGGGATGAATGATTTAACTATTCATCTCCTTTGGTAAGTTAGTAAATTAAGCACGTCAGGAATAGCGTTCTATTTGAAAGAAGCTATTTAATATCCTTATAATTATCTAAGCTATTACACTTTATTTTCTAATTTTTTAAATTCCTGGGATGGCCAAATTTAAAGGTCTCATTATCATAGTTTCCCCATGATAGATAGAGGCTCCATTTCAAAATCAAGAAGTACTTCTTCCAAATTGAAGAATATGATTTAGGGAAAGTAAAGAAAAGTTCACTCTTTTTTATGCCCAGGGAATGGATTTGTGGAAAAGAAAGGGAAAAGTGGAGAAATAAAAACGTGATCAAGCAAGTGAGAAGTGAAGTCATTCCTGGTAAGAGTTGAGCTTCTATCTGTTAGCTCCCTATTAGGGAGTTTTGGGGAAGGCTATGTGCCTTTCAGGTTACTTGATACTGCTCATCCACATTCGAATACATGTGGTGTGCAGTGTGGTTAAGTGTGACCAGGCAATGAATTCTCTGACCTTCAGTTTTCCCGAGTCACTTTCAGTTATATTGTGACATAGTCAGTATGGAGAGTGTGACAGGAGTGTTTCTGGCAGGAAGTCACCTAATGGAGGTGAGATGGCTTTGTGGAAAGGTCTGGCTGTTGACTGAGGCTGATTAGAAATTATAAATTAACCTAAGGAAGGACTGTAGGAGTGTAGTATTAGTGGAACTCAAGAAGAGCATGGTCAACCAAGCTGGGCACCTGGGAATGTTGCTTAAACCAAAAGAATGAACCCTGAGTCTCAGAAAATGGACTTCCGTTCCACATGAGAGAGTGGCAGTATGTCCAGTGATCAAATAGCCAGGGATGTTGCCCAGAGGAGTCAAAGCACCACATGTAAACCTAGTGAACCCATCTCATTTCTATCCTCAATACTGTGATGACAGATAAACCATATGCTTTCCCCTTTAATTATCCTTTCCCATACACCTGGGCACTATTTTAGAGAAAGAAGCAAGATAAAAGGAAGCTATATGAATGAGCTATTTTAGCTAAGAAGAACTATTTAAATTATTGGATAAAGACACACTAAAATTGGATTAGATTAGAGGGTTATTTTTTCCAGTTAACCACAGGTTGAAGGTTTATGAAGTGGCCTGATAAACCACAGACACAATAAAGAATTGTATGTTTTCTTTGCAGATCTATGGTATAGTGTAAGTTATATTTTTGATATGACTGAAGTGTGTAGATTTCAATATTGGTTCTTATGTGTTTATATTCCTTTCGAATTTGGCATTGAGTATTGATGAAAAGAACCAAAAGAAAGAGCAATGGAAAAAGAAGTATCCCACAAGTATCTCATTAAGAAAAGCTTTCCATTTATCCTGTTAGCTCTCCTAAAAAAATTATAAGAAGTATAGAATGAAGAACATTGCTCTGCTTTAAGGTGTTTACATGAGTCAATTCTAAAAGTTGCTTAAGGAAACATTTTTCCTTTGCCTCAAACAGTTCTATGCTCAAAAGCCATAGTACTTTTTAGACTATGTGAAGAATTCCAAACATTACCATGATCTAGCTATAATGACTATTGAATCTTATAGAATATATTTCCCTGATTTCTAGTTTCTGGGTCTCAGGATTATATTGTTTCCAGTTTGCTGACAAAATAATAAGCCCTCATGAAACCCTAAGATTGAAATTCTTTTGCAGGACTGCATATTTGCCAGTAAAGTCATCAAATAGATAAAGAGCTACCAAACACCATAAGGTATTTCAGTTCTTACAAAGTGCCTTAATCATGAATCCCTAAAAGATCAAAGAATTTTAAAATGTATAGAAACAGTATTGCTTAGGCTATTCTGGGTCTTTTATCCTTCTAAATAAATTTTAGGACTGTATTTTCTAGTTCTGTGAAGAATGTCATTAGTATTTTGATGGGGATTGCATTGGATCTGTAGAACACTGTTGGTAGTATGGCCATTTTGACAATATTAATTCTGCCTATCTAAGAACATGGGAGGTATTTCCATCTTCTAAGGTCTTCTTTAATTTCCCAAGTATTTTATTTTTTTGAGGTTATTGTGAAAGGGATAGTTTTCCTGATTTCTTTCTCAGCAGATTCACTATTGGAGTACAGGAAAGCTCTTGATTTATGAATGTTGATCTTTTATTCTGCTATTTTGCTGAATTTATCAACTCTAGAAGTCTTCTGATGAGTGTTTGTTTGTTTTCTAGATAGAGAATCATGTCAGCAGAGATAATATGACTTTTTTGTTTCCTATTTATATCCCTTTAGTTTTCTTTTTTAAAATTTTATTTGTTGTTTTTAGATATACATGACAGACATATACGTATATGGAGTACAACCTGTTCCAATTAGGATCCCATTCTTGTGGTTGTACATGATGTGGAGTTACAGTGACCTTTAGTTTCCTTTTCTTGCCTTATTGCTCTGGCTAGAGTTTCAAGAAGGGTGCTGAACAGGAGTGATACAATAGGATATCTTTATCTTTTTTCCTGATTTTAGAGGAAATGCTTGCATTTTTTCTCCATTCAGTATGACATTGACCTTTGGTTTGTTGTATATGTCTTTTACAATGTTCAGGTAAATTCCGTCAATTCTTAGTTTCTCCTGCATTTTTAGCATGAATGGGTGCTAGATTTTGTTGAAGGATTCTTTTTTGTATCTATTGAGATGATCATGTGATTTTTGTGCTTAATTCTATTTATGTGGTGAATTACATGTATTGATTTTCATACGTTCAACCAACCTTGCATCCCTGAGATGAAACTCACTGGATTGTGATGTATTATCTTTTTGATGTGTTTTTGAATGTGATTTACTTGCATTCTATTAAGGATTTTTGCATCTATGTTCAAAAGGGATATCAGTATGTAGTTTTCTTTCTTCTTTCTGGCTTCAAAGAATGAATTTGGGAGTGTTTCCTCCTTATTCATGAAATAATTTGAAGAGAATTGGCATTAGTTCTTCTTTAATGGTCTGGTAGAACTCAGCTTAAAATCCATTTGGTCCTGGGCTTTTTCTTTGTTGGAAGGCTTTTAATAAGAGTTAAAATTTTATTACTTGATATTGGTCTGTTGAGGTTTTATATATCCTCATGGATCAATTTGGGTAGGTTATATGTGTCTAGAAATTTTTAATTATCTTCCAGATTTTCCAGCTTATTTGTGTATAAATTTTTAAAATAGTTTTTTTTTTGGCATTGCTGGGGAATTGAACCAGGGCCTCATGCTTGGGAGACATGCACTCTACCTACTGAGCTATATCCCAGCCCTCAAAATAGTTTTTAATAATCCTCTGGATTTCAAAAGTGTCTGTGCTGATATGTCCTTTTTCCCTCTAATTTTGTTGATTTAGGTCTTTCTTTCTTTTGGCTAGGTTGGCCAAGGGTTTATCAATCTTGTTTATATTTTCAAAGAACTGACTCATTGTTGTATTAGAAGTGTTGCATTGATCCTTTGTATTGTTTTTATTCTTGTTAAGAATTTTTGCATCTATGTTTATTAGAGATATGGGTCTGAAATTTTCTTTCCTTGATGTGTCCTTCTCTGGTTTTGGTATCAGGATGATATTAGCTTCATAGAATGAGTTTGGAAGGGTTCCCTCCTCCTCTATTTCGTGAAATACTTTGAGGAGTATTGGAATGAGCTCTTCTTTGAAGGTCTTGTAGAACTCGGCTGTGAATCCATCTGGTCCTGGACTTTTCTTGGTTGGTAGGCTTTTTATGACTTCCTCTATTTCATTGCTTGAAATTGATCTATTTAAGTTGTATATGTCCTCCAGATTCAGTTTGGGTGGCTCATATGCCTCTAGAAACCTGTTGATGTCTTCCAGGTTTTCTATTCTGTTGGAGTATAAATTTTCAAAGTAGCTTCTTATTATGTTTTGTATTTCAATTGTGTCTGTTGTAATATTTCCATTCCCATCACAAATTTTAGTAATTTGGAGTTTCTCTCTCCTTCTCTTCGTTAGCGTGGCTAAGGGTTTATCAATTTTGTTTATTTTTTCAAAGAACCAACTTTTTGTTTCGTCAATTTTTTGAATTGTTTCTTTTGTTTCAATTTCGTTGATTTCAGCTCTGATTTTGATTATTTCCTGTCTTCTACTACTTTTGGTGATGATCTGTTCCTCTTTTTCTAGGGCTTTGAGCTGTAATGTGAGGTCATTGATTTGTTGACTTTTCATTCTTTTATTAAATGCACTCCCTGCAATGAACTTTCCTCTTAGCACTGCTTTCATAGTATCCCAGAGATTTCGATATGTTGTATCTTTGTTCTCGTTGACCTCTAAGAATCTTTTAATTTCTCCCCTAATGTCTTCTGTTATCCATGCATCATTCAATAGCATATTATTTAATCTCCAGGTCTTGGAGTAGTTTCTGTTTTTAACTTTATCATTGATATCTAATTTCATTCCATTATGATCTGATAGTATACAAGGTAGTATCTCTATGTTTTTGTATTTGCTAAGAGTAGCTTTGTGGCATAACATATGGTCTATTTTAGAGAAGGACCCATGAGCTGCTGAGAAGAAAGTGTATTCGCTTTTTGATGGATGGAATATTCTATATATGTCTGCTAAGTCCAAATTAGCGATTGTGTCATTGAGTCCTATGGTTTCTTTGTTCAATTTTTGCTTGGAGGATCTGTCCAACGGTGAGAGAGGAGTGTTAAAGTCTCTGAGTATTATTGTGTTTTGGTCTATTTGATTCCCGAAATTGAGAAGGATCTGATTGACATACATGGATGCACCATTGTTTGGTGCATAAATATTTATGATTGTTATGTCTTGCTGATTTATGCTTCCTTTAAGCAGTATGAAATGTCCTTCTTTATCCCTTCTGACTAACTTTGGCTTGAAGTCTGTTTTATCTGAAATGAGAATGGAAATCCCAGCTTTTTTACTCAGTCCATGTGCATGGTATGTTTTTTCCCAACCTTTCACCTTTAGTCTGTGGGCATGTTTTTCTATGAGATGAGTCTCTTGAAGGCAGCATATTGTTGGGTCTTTCTTTTTAATCCAGTCTGCCAGTCTATGTCTTTTGATTGATGAGTTTAGGCCATTTACATTCAGGGTTATTATTGAGGTATGACTTGTATTTCCTGTCATTTTAGCTTTTTTGGGGTTTTTAGCTTAACTTTGTTTCTCCTTTGATTGACTCTTTCTTTAGGGTAATTCCTCCCCATGATGACTGAGATTGTTATTTTTCGTTTCTTCCTCTTCGAATATTTTGTTGAGAATGTTCTGTAGGGCAAGCTTTCTCTTTGTGAATTCTTTAAGCTTTTGTTTATCATGGAAGCATTTTATTTCATCATCAAATCTGAAGGTAAGTTTTGCTGGGGATAAGATTCTTGGTTGGCATCCGTTTTCTTTCAGAGCTTGAAATATGTTGTTCCAGGCCCTTCTTGCTTTTAGGGTCTGGGCTGAGAAATCTGCTGATATCCGTATTGGTTTCCCCCTGTAGGTAATCTGCTGCTTTTCTCTCACAGCCTTTAAAATTCTATCTTTGTTTTGTATGTTAGGTATTTTCATTATAATGTGCCTTGGTGTGGATCTGTTGAAATTCTGTGCGTTTGGTGTCCTGTAGGCCTCTTGTAATTGATTTTCCATCTCATTCATCATATTTGGGAAATTTTCTGATATTATTTCATTGAACAGATTATTCATACCCTTGGTTTGTATCTCTGTGCCTTCCTCAATCCCAATAACTCTTAGTCTTTGGTCTTTTCATGATGTCCCATATTTCTTGGAGGTTTCGTTCATGATTCCTAACCATCTTCTCTGTTTGTTTGACTTTGTTTTCAAGATTAAATATTTTGTCTTCATTGTCTGAGGTTCTGTCTTCCAAGTGGTCTATTCTGTTAATTATGCTTTCTATTGAGTTTTTACTTGGTTGATTGTTTCCTTCATTTCCTTGTTTCCTTCAAGGATTTCTGTTTGTTTTTTTCTCAGAACTTCTATCTCTTTATTGAAATGATTTTTTGCTTCCTGCAATTGCTCTATTAGCTGATTCTTTATAGCCTGAATCTGCTCTCTCGTCACATCATTCTCTTCTTGGATCATTTTAATTATGAACATTCTGAACTCCCTTTCTGTCATTCCTTCTACCATGCTGTCTTTGGGTTCTCTTGATGTATCATCTAGGTTTGTTTGGGACACTTTCTTCCCGTGTTTTCTCATGTTGCTTGTGTATCTTCCCCTCTAGTAGTGCAAATCAGAGGGATTGCAATTTCCCTGTAAAGACTTAAGGTGTCCCTGCAGATTTCCAGTAACTCACCAGATTTTGAGAGGTGCTTGATCTAGCCGTGACCCAAGATAGCTGCTGTCCCACTACCTCCAGGTTGGGAATGATCAATGCTTCTGGGCAGAGGCAACCAGGAGACGCAGCACCGTGGCCCCGCTGGAAGGCCTGAGCTCAGCTCCGAGGGCTCAGGCAGCTGACGATGATCTCTCTCTGCCAGGGAAGCTGCAGAATGGCGCTGAAGGGCCCAAACTCCCCGCTGGAGCCGGCAACCAGCTCTGCTCCCGGCCAGATCTCACCCGGAGCCGCAGCGCCATGTCCCCGTGGGAAGGCCTGAGCTTAGCTCCGAGGGCTCGGGAGCTGGCTGGTGCCGGAGCCTGCCAGTGACTCTGAAGCCGCTTCCGGGAACCCGCACTCACTTGCTCTGTTTTTATTCTTGATTTCATTAATTTTAATTCTGATCTTAATTATTTCCTGTCTTCTATTGATTTTGGAGTTAGTTTGTTCTTCCTTTTTTAGGACCTGGGGGCGTAACATTATATTAGTTGCTTGGGATCGTTCTGTTCTTACTGTTTTCTTTGCTGTTTTGCTTTCTCACTAGTTTAAGTTCCTACTCAACTGCCATTTCCTCAGGCCTTTCTGATCATCCTGTCTTAAATAGCCACCCTTTTCCTATCACTATTTTTTCTCTTACTTTAGTTGATTTTTCTTTATTGTACATATCAACATGTTTATTTATTTGTGGTGTATTGTTTCCCAACTGTAATGTAATTTTCTTGAGGGCAGGGACTTGGCTGTCTTGTTCACTCTTTTAAATCTTAACACTTAGAAGAAGAGTTCATAGTATTGAATAGAAACTAATATAACTTGGTGATTGTTGCTTTTAAAATTTGACAAGATAAATGCATTAACATTTTGTTTTTGCTTTTTCTTTAAAATAAAATTCATTAGATTTTTAGATGAAAAGTGCTGTGTTGAAAAAGATATTTATTTTTAAGAGATCCTTATGTGTGGAAATTATGCATTATTTTCAGGGTCTTTCTGCCAAGAGCTCAGTTTAGCAGAGATTAAAGTTTATAAGGTAAGAAAAGTACCTTAGGTTAATTATGCTACTTTATTGCTAGGCAATCTCTTGGAATTTGCTTGTATGCAACAATCTAAACGACATCATTTAAAATTGGTAGACCTATTAAAGCATGAAAATTTTCTTGTTTACATGTCTTGCTCCTTTCTGAGGTTACCGTTGATAGTATGAAAAAATTTTGATATTTGCAACGCTATCAAAATTCAGCAGAGTAAAAATATGAATCTCAGTTAAAAAATAATTTACCTTCTGGTATTTAATGTAGAAGTCTTCTCAGATATCTTTCTTCTTTTATGTACTTGGTCTTTCCCCTTAGATTAGTTGACTGAATCTCAGCTCTTTTGATAAATTACAAACTGCTATTTAAAAATGTGTTCTTATTGATGCAATTATTCATCATGATATATCTTCCTGGGTTTTTGTTAATTTATTTGTTAACTGAACAAATATTTATGGTACACGCACACATGTCTGTATCTATTTCTATAGCTATATCTCAGTGAAAAAGAGATATTCCTGTTCTCATGGACTTTGTAGTTAAGTGGTGGTGTATCAGCAATATCAAAATTATAGTATGGAGAAAAAATAGGGGAGGGAGGGGGAACAGGTGGAAAATGTAGTACCATGGAGAGGAAGAAGGGTTGTTGTTTTAAATAGAGTAGTTATTAAAGTTCTGCCTAAGAAAATGTTTGAGTAGACTTGAGGGAACTGAGGGAGTTAGTCATATGGATAATTGCTGAGGAAGGAGTGAGTGCAAAAGCCTTGAGATTGGAGTATGCCTAAGTTATTTCAGAAATAATAGAGGAGTCCAGTGTGATGAACTCAATCACTACTGATTGAAATATAAATAGGAAATGAGCTTGGTTGTTTTAAGAGGACAGATTATGTAGGGAATTCTTGGCCATTAAAAATTCTGACTTTTATTGTGAACAAGGATTTTAAGAAGAATGATGTATTCTGACTTGTGCTTAAACTGATCAAATCTGCATTGTATGTTGAGAATATTCACTAAAAACATCTAAGGAAGTACATGGAAAACAAGTGTTTGGAGTTTATTGTAGTATTCTAGGTGAGAGATGGTTGTGGTTTAGTTTAGGGTGTGGTAGCAGTGCGAATGTTAGAGTGGTTAGATTCTAGATTTTGAAGATAGGGCCAAGAGGATTTGTTAATGGATCGGGTACCAGATATAATAAAAACAGAGGAATTAATGAGAACTCATTACTTTTTTTCTCTTTTTCCTTGGGAATCTAGAAGTATGGCGTTCATACTTAGAGGTAGGGAAGTCTAGGAAAGCAGCATAGTTGAGGCAAGATCAGGATATGTTAAAGAAGCAGTTGGAAATATAAATCTGAGGGAATCAGGGAGATAATCAAGGATGGAAAATTTAAATTTGGAAGAAGTAAAAATATTGGTGTTTTTAAAACCATGAGATTGAGGGAGAAGCAGGAGGTCATGAATACATAATATGAACCTTTTTTATTAAGTTCTTTGAAACTTATAAGTGAGACAGTTAAAATTACTTTCTTGCCAAATTTTATGCAAAATAGCTTCATTAAAATTTTATGTAGAAATCAGTTAGTTGAATATAGCACAACTTTTTATTAGCTTTTACCTTTTCTAAATTAAGAAATTAATCTCCTAATTTCTTGAAAGTGTCAATTACTAAATAAAAAATCTAGTCTAACTGACGAGTTCTAATTTCCATAAATAGTAGCAATATGGGATTCAGCTTTGAATTTAAAAGAGGTCATACTTATTCAAGCATTTTAAGGCTCTGACTTATTAGCACATATGAATTTAACTGTTAAACCTTCTGCAATTGATTTATCAAGATCATCTCTAATGTGACAGATATTAGGGCTAGAAATAGATGACTCTTGGACTTTTCAGAGATCTTGAGTACCGATAATAGGCCAATATAATAGAATTTAAGTGGAAAAGGGATTTATGGGAAGATTTAAGGTAGTTTACAGATACCAAGGAAATCTAGATATTAGACTTAGAAAATAATAAGAATAAGAAAACAAAGTTAAGATTTCTTCACAGAAAGAATGAGATACTGGCACTGTGCTTTCACCAGTGGCTACTAGCCTCCCATACTGCTAGATTCTGACTCCTTAAACTCTTGATTGTACTGCAGTAATCAATAATTATTTTTGACAATCCCAGCACTCTTAGGTCACTCTATGATGAATGAAAACCCTTGCTTGGTTAATAAATTTGAAATATAACTCTACCTTGAAAAAGACCTGTTATTTACTTGTGCAAATGGGTTTTATAAGTGTTGCAGTTTATGAGTTATTGGTAAGTGGTGGAAGGAGGGTACTTTAAAATCAGACAGAATGAAGTATGTTGGAGGGGACGGGGAGAAGGAATGTCATATATTTATGAGATTTGTTTCTGATGTTTATAGTTTCCTACATTTACCTAATGTTTCTTGCAAAAAACTGTGGATGAGTTTCCCAGAGGGAAGTCCTAAGTAGAGACTTGAGTGGGATATAACTTCTCGATTTGGTTATACAAGGAAAGATAGATAGCAAAGGGACAAGGAGGAAAATATAGACATTTAGACAAGGAAAGGAATGGAAATAAAACAAACTAGAATTAGCAAAAAAAGTGAGAAATTTTTTAAAGGTAGAAATTTTTTGAAGAAATAAAGTTTTAATATACTTTGAGTTCCCAAAGGGCAAATTTTATCATTCTTTTCTTTTTCTCACTGTGTGGCACAGATCTAATGATAATTTCTATTGTTGAGGGCTGTATGCAAGATGTTGGTTTAGGTTCTTTATGTAAATTATTGTTAAACCTTACAAAAGTAATAGTTGTTTTTATACATTTTAAGAAAATTCTAAACCTTTAAACTTGAGAAACTTAACGAATCTGAAATATAAAAGTATTTACAAAAACCTACAGGTGGAAAAATGTTAGAGTGAGAATTCCAAAAGTTCTTCCTTCGTAAGAGCAATGACAAATGGGCACAACTTTCAGAATTAGCTTTTCAGGGTTGTGTATATTAACCAAAAACTTTTAGAAAAACAGAGAAATATATTACCAACAAGAAACAACTGAATCTCTATAAGAACAATAGGTTTAAAAACTTTTTTGTAGTTGTAATATGGACAGAATATCTTTGTTTTATTTTGTTTGATTTTCCTATATGGTGCTGATGATTGAACCCAGTGCCTTGCACTTGCTAGGCTGGCACTCTGCCACTGAGCTACAACCTCAGTCCAAGAACAGTAGGTTTTATGGATTTAAAAAACAAAACAAAACAAAACAAAGCAAAACAAAACTTATCCTGGGGTTGGGACTGTAGCTCAGGGGCAGAACACTTTCCTAGCATGTGTGAGGCACTGGTTTTGATTCTTTTTTTGTGTGTGTGGTGGTGGGGATTGAACCCAGGGTCTTGTGCTTATGAGGCAAGCACTCTACCAACTGAACTATATTCCCAGCCCTGGTTTCAATTCTTAATACCATATAAAAATAAACAAATAAAATAAGGGTGTGCTGTCCACCTACAACTAAGAAAAAACACAACAACAAACAAACAAATAAACAAACAAAAACGACAAAAAACTTATCCTGGACTATCATGCTAAGTGAAATAAGCCCATCCCCAAAAAACAAAGGCCAAATATTCTCTCTGATATGTGGATGCTGACACACAATAAGGGGGTGAAGAATAGAAATTCATTGGTTTAGACAAAGGGGAATGAAGGGAAGGGAGGGAGGACAGAAATAGAAAAGACAGTAGAATGCATTGGACATAACTTTCCTATGTGCATGTATGAATACATCACCAGTGAGAATCCACGTCTTGTACAACTGCAAGAATAGGATCCTAATTAGAATACATTATACCTGATGTATGTATAGTATGTCAAAATACACTCTACTGTCATGTATGTCTAAAAAGAACAAATAAAAAACTTATCCAGGTTCCATCCCACATTTCTAGATCAGTAGTAGCCTTGAGAATGAAATCATGCATTCCTGCTGTAGGTGATAGAATAAATGTGCCTCATTTCCAAAGGGTTATACTTATCTGCCCTGACTTATTTAGTGGCTTACCTGGAAGAGGAGCCACTCAAAGTGCTCACTTTTATTTTATCTAACTCAGAACTTACCCATCACTAAATCAGCTACCCTGGAGAATTTGTCAAAAGCATGTATAGGCAAATGTTTTAATTGCTGTTGTTGGATATAATAGGTAACAGTAGGGCAAATAATAAGCAAACTGTAAAACTTTGGAAAAATTCCAGGGGATGATATATTTTAGTGAAGAGAAGCTTTGAAAAGCTCTGACATATTATTAGGATATGTGCATTCATATAATTGTGCACATGTTCCAAAAAGACCACAATTGGCCGTGGGCCATAAGTGATTACTGATGGCTAGCCTTGAGGCTCTGCAGAATCAGGAAGTTACAACTAAGTCAGAGCTGCAAACTGCCCACTTAGTTTTGGAGGTATGTCACTCCTGTATACACAGAAACTCTTGCACAAAGACTGGGAAAATTTTTGGTTTCAGATGATTAAGGAAATCTTTACTCAATCATTAGCTGACTGCTAAGTAAATGGAAACAGAGCCTTTAGAGACTGCTCTGATAAAGAACACAAACTTTATAGAATCAGTTTAAAAAAGGAAATGAATAAATAAAAAACAACTATGACAAGCTGATTAAACAAATCTTGGGGAGGAAAGAGAGAATCTGATTTCTATATATCCCTATTATAACAAATAAAATGACCAGTTTTCAACAACAACAACAACAACAACAACAACAGCAACAACAACAGCAAAACTTGAAGACATGCAAGGAAACAAAAATGTGGCCCATGCACAGGAGAAAAAGCAATGAATATAAATGTACCTTTGAAAGCTCAGACATTGAACTAAGTAAGCTGTTTTAAATACGTTCAAACACTAAAGGAAACCATATTTTAAAAAAAAGCCTAAGAAAACTTTGGGAATAATGTCTCACCAAGTAGAGAATATTAATAAAGTAGAAATTACAAAAAGTCACCAAAAAGGAATTCTGAAGTTGAGAAGTACTGTAACTGAGATTGAAAACTCACAAAAGAAGGTCAACAATAGATTTGAACAGGCAGAAGAAAGAACCTGTGAACTTGAAGATTGGTCCACTGAGATTGTATATTCTGAAGAACAGAGAAAAAAGAATTGAAGAAAAATGAACATAGCTACAGAGATCTGTGTGACTTCACTAAGTATACCAGCATACACATAAGGGAGTCCTGAGACAGGAGACAGAAAAATGTATGAAGAAATAATGGCCAAAAACTTATGAGAGTTAATGAAAAAGATTAATCCACACTTCAAGTAGGATAAACTCAAAGAAATTCATACTTAGATACATTATAATCATATTGTCAAAAGCCAAAGACAAAGAGAGAATATTAAAAGAAGCTAGAGAGAAGCACCTCATTTTGTGCAAGGGAGTTTCACCAAGATTAATAGCTGGTTTTCATTAGAAATAGTAAAGGCCAAAAGGTTGTGAGAGACATTTTCAGTCTTGAAAGAAAAAACAAAACAAAACAAAACCTTTTAACTGAAATTCTATATCCAATAAAACTTTCTTTCAAAACTGAAGAAGAAATTATGAAAATTTCAATAAAACTGCCCTATAAGAAATGCTGAAGACAGTATTTCAGACTGAAAGAAATTACATAGATAGTAACCTGAATCTACACAAAGAAATAAAGAAAATGGTAAAAGAGTTTGAGGTGTGGCTTGGTGGCACAGCACTTGCCTAGAATGCACAAGGCCCTGAGTTTGATATCCAGCATCCCCCTGAAAAAACTGCATAAACAATATTGATAAATCTGTTTTGATGGACACATCGTATATGAAGATATAATTTGTGAAAATAATAGCACAAAGTGAGGGTAGAACTCTATTAAAGGAAAGTAGTGTATACTTTTGAAACTAAATTATTTTTATTCCATACTAGATTGTTATCAATTAAGATGTTAATTGTAATTTCCTGAGTACCTGCTAAAAAAACTACTAAAAATATATAGTAAATTAAATAACAAGGGAATTAAGATGACACATTAAAAGCAGTAATGGAAAAAGTGAGAAAAAGATGTAGAACATATAGAAAACAAATAGCAAAATGACAGAAGTCTCCTATATACTGTCCACAAGATATTCTTAGATTCAAAAACTATATATTGAAATTAAAATGATTAAAAAAGATATTCCATGCAAACAGCAACCAAAAGAGAATTTGAGTCACTCTACTAATATTGGCCTTGAAAATAAAATTTTCATACAACAAGAAGGAAAACATTATATGATAAAAGGGTCTGTCAAGAACATATAAGAATTATAAACTTGTACACTTTTAACAACAGGACCCAAAAACAAAACTGACGGATTTTAAGGGAGAATCAGCTTAATAATAATAAAAAATGTTGAAATTAAATGATATTAATTAAGACCAGATATTTTAAATTCTTTTTCACTTTTGAAAGAGTTTTACTGGATATAGAATTCTTAGTTGACAGTTTTTTTTTCTTTCAAGACTTTAAAAATATCTTCTCACTGAGTTCTGTGCTTTACTATTTCTAATGGAAAGCCAGCAGTTTATCTTCAATATCCCTCTTTCAGTAATGGATAAAACAACAATAAAGAAGATCAATGAGGAAATAGAAGACCTGAATAACACTGGAAGCCAAATGGCCAGGCATGGTGATATGCACCTGCAATACTAGAGAATTGGGAGGCTGAGGCAGAAGGATTGTAAGTTCAAGGCCAGCCTCAGCAACTTAGAAATACCCTGTCTCAAAATAAAGATAAAAAGGGGTGGGGATGTGGTCCAGTGTTTCAGTGGTTAAGCACCCTTGGATTCAGTCCCTGGTACAAAGAGGGGGAGGGTGGGGATGTGGAGTCAAGTAAATCTAATAGACATATCTGGAACAATCCACTTAATGATTACAGATTCCACATTTTCCTTAGGTGCATAGGGAATATTCTCCAGGAAAGATCATAGACTAGGTCCTAAAAGATGTTTCAATATATTTAAAAAGACTGAAATTATACAAAGTATGCTTTCTAACCACAGTGAAATCAATAGAAATCAACAAAAGCAAATTTGAGAAAAAATCACAAGTATGTGTTTGACAGTGGTCAAAGAAAGACTTATAAGTGAAATTAGAAAATAAGACGAATGAAACATACTAAACTTAAGGAATGTGGTTGAAGTAGTTCTCAGAAGGAAATTAATAGCTTTAAACATCTACATTAAAAAACTCAAATTAATAACCTAACCTTGTCCATTAAGAACTTGAAAAAGAATGAACTAAACCCAAAGTAAGCAAAGAAAAAAATAACAATAAAGGTTAGAGTTAAGATAAGTAGAACAGAAAGTTGAGAAACAATAGAGAGAATCTATGGAAACAAAATTGTTTTTTTTTGAAATTATCAACAAAATTGACAAATTTTTTAGCTTAATAAGACCAAAAATAGAAGACTGAAATGGGTAAAATCAGAAATGAAAGTGGAAACTTTTTTCCTAACTTTATAGAAATAAAAAGGATCAAAAAATATTATAATCAATTATATGGGAAGAAATTAGACAACCTAGATGAAATGGACACATTAATAGAAACACAGAATATGTCAAAACTGAATCAATAATAAAGATAAAATTTGTATAGGCTTATAACAAGTTAAGAGATTAGGTCAGAAATGAAAAAACTTCTAACCAAGAAAAGCCCAGGACCAGGAATCTGATGGGGAATTCTTCCAAATGTTTAAAGAATTAACACAACACCAGTGCTTCCCAAACTCTTTGAAAATATTAGAGAAGAGAATAGTTTTCAGTTCATTCTATGAAGCTTGTATTATTCTGATACTAAAGCTATAGACAACACAAGAAAACTATACATCAACATCCCTGATGAATATGCAGGCAAAAATTCTCAAAATATTATCAAGCAAAATCTAGCAGCACAGTAAAAGGATTAAAGTCTATGACTGATATTTATACTAAGAATGGAAGGATGGTTTAAAATGTGAAAAATCAATAATGTAATGAACTATATTAATAGAATTATGGAAAAATTCAAAGAATCAGCTCAACTGATGCAGAAAAAGCATTCAATGAGATCCCAATACACTTGCATGATACACTCAGAAAAGTAGAAACAGAAGGGAACTTCCTCAGCCCAATAAAGGAAATCCACAGATAAAATCATATTTAATAGTGAAAGACTGAAAGATTTCCTCTTATTATTAGGAGTAACAATTCATGATAGCAAAACTATGGAACCAGCCTAAATGCCCTTCAGCAGATGAATGGATAAAGAAAACGTGGTATATATACACAATGGAATATTACTTAGCCTTAAAGAAGAATGAAATTATGGCATTTGCAAGTAAATGGATGGAACTAGAGAATATCATGCTAAATGAAATAAGCCAATCCTAAAAAACCAAAGGCCAAACATTTTCTCTGATAAGCAAATGCTGATCCATAGTTGGGGGTGGGTAGGGAAGAATGCCAATACCTATAGATCAATACTTATATTGATACTTATGCCAATAATTATGCCAATACTTATAGATAAATGAAACAGGAGAGAGAATCCAAAAATAGCTCCAGTGTGTAGGGTAAATTGTTGACAAAGGTGCCAAAATACTTCAATGGGGAAAATGATAATCTTTTCAACAAATTGGTGCTAGATCACCTGGATAGGTATGTGGAAAAAGTGAACTTTATTCACATCACAGAGAAAATCACCTCAAAATGGATTATGGACCTATGCATATGATTGAAAAATATAAACCTCCAGAGGAAAATTGGAGAAATTCTTGCAACCATGGAGTAGACACATTTTTTAGGACTCCCAGAACATGAAAGAAGCAGTTGAAAGCTGAATCCCATAAAAGTTAAGAACTTCTGCCTTCAAAAGACATCGTCAAGAAAAGCAAATGGAGGGCTGTCGCTCAGTGGCAGAGTGCGTGCCTAGCATGTGTGAGGTACTAGGTTAGATCCTTAACACCACATAAAAATAAACAAATAGAATAAAGGCATTCTTAAAATGCATTCTGCCATCATGTATAACTAAATAGAACAAACAATAAAAAAAAAGGCATTCTGGCCATCTACAACTACAAAAAAATTAAGAAAAAGGAAGCTAGTAGAAAGGACTCTTACAACTTTAGAATAAAAAGACAAACCACTCATAAAAAGTGGAAAAAAAGTTAAGACACTTCACAAAACAAGATATTCTGTTGGCAAATGAGTTCATTACAATGTGTTCACCATCTGTAGTCATTAGGGAAATGTAAATTAAAGCCACAGTGAGATACCATCACATAATTTTAGATAGCTTAAAACTAAAAAGGCTCACAATATCAAATGTTGTCAGGAACGCATACATTTCTGGTGGGAATGTGAAATGATATTATTACCACTTGGAAAGAATTTGGTAGTTTCTGAAAAAGCTAAACTTTTATTTATCCCAAACTTTCCATTCTCCACTTGTATATGTTTACAGAAGGAAAATGAAAATATTTGTTCACACAAAGTATTGTATAGGAACGTTTATAGCAGTTTTATTCATAGTAGCCCCAGACTGGATCCCATATGCCATTAGGTGAACAGGTATGTCAACTTTGGTATATCCACATAATGGAATACTAGTCAACAATTCAATAAAATTCATTAACCTATGTACAACATCAATACATCCCCAAAACATGTTAACAAAATAAGCCAGATACAAAAAAGTACATATGATATGATTTCATTTATATGAAATCTTATTCAAAAATTAATTTATTTTAACAGTATAGTAGCATTTTCTTAAGGTTTGGAGTCCAAGGATAGGAGCACAGATTGGGATGTGGCATATGGGAACTCTTTTTAATCCATTCACTTATTGATGAATATTTGGGGTTTATTATGAAAATTCTGTTATAAATACTTTGTACAATTCTTGTGATGAAAGTTCTCTATATTTTACTTGTTATATTCCATGAGCAGACATTTGTAAAAGTGCATCCTATTTGTAAGTTATACCTCAATAAAACTGATTTTTAAAAAGTTTACTGAGGCTCAAGGATGTAAAGATAATCAATTTTATATAGTGACAATGAATTGAAACTCTTCCCTCTTTCCATTATGATTATAGTCTTTTTATATCCACAACAGGTGCTCAACCAATAGTAAACTGAATATAAACCACAAGCAGAGGAATTAAAACCTTTAAAGGTGTGACAGGAGATATATACAGTTGTCCTTATAGATGCATGGTTCTGCATCTGTGCTTCATCCAAACCCTGATTCAAACCACTATGAATTCAAGTATTTGGAAAAAGAATTATATCTCTACTGAACATGTGCAAACTTTTCTCCTTGTCATTATTCCCTATGCAATGCAATAACTATTTTCATAACATTTAAATGGTATTAGGTATTATAAGTAATATAGGGATAATACAAAGTATTTGGGAGGATGTACATAGGTCATAGGCAGATAGTACAATATTTTACATAAGGAACTTGAGTGTTGATGGATTTCGTTATCTGTGGAGGGGAATGTCATGGAAACAATTCCCCATGGATACTGAGGGATGACCACATATTTCATTCTGGAGGTGTAATTAGTGGAAAAGGATAGGAAAGGTAGATATTCTTTTCTCTTTGGTTGCATTGTAATTTGGGTTTAATGTGCTGTAGTTTTAAGTCAGATTTTATTTTTAAAATTATGATCATCTGTCAATAGACTGCCAATTCTTTAAAGGAAGGAGCTTTACCTAATTCATATTTTATTTCTAGATCTGAATATACATAACAAGGGCTCAATACATGGGAATGAATGAGTAAATGAGTGAGAAGCACATGATAGTGTACTGTTTAGTGAATATTTACTGTTTGTTAACAGGTATAAGAAGAGGCCACTTTCAAATTGGAGGAAAATAATTCTAAAATAAACAATAAAAGACTGTGTTGTGAGCATGAAATGGAGAAAAGAACATGAGATTTGGATTAGATCCTGATTATTAACTGTGTGATTTGGAGCAAGTTACTTTATCTCTCAGAATGCTATGTTTTTAACTTGCAAATTGAAGGTATTAATATATACAGAGCTGGTTTTGAGGATATGTGGAATAATATATAAATATTGTGTATTTTCTGACTGAAACCTTAAGCATTATAGTTCTTCATGGTAACTGGTATAATATAAGTGCTAAAATCATTACCATAAGCATCATTATCAAATTATACAGGAAAGAAATCTCAATTAAAAGATACAGATCTAAGAGAACTAACTGTCCTAAAGAATGAAGGAAACATTTGCAAGGTTTATATCAAGTGAAGTTAGTATACAATACTTTCCATCAGTGTATAACCACATTGCCAGTATTTCTTATGAGACTGATTTGACAAGAGTCTCCTTTCTTACGTTTTTATCCAAATATGCTTCTTGCCTTCATTATACTATGCCTTTTTTTTTTTCTAACTGCTAATATAAGAGAAGTCTTGAAAACTGGTGAATTAAGGTTTAAGCCTTAATTTGAAACTTATGTAAATAGTTTCTCTATTGTAATATTGATAGGAATTACAGGGCTTTTGAAAGTTCTTTTGTCATTTACTGTCAGTTCAAGTGAAGAGAAAGATGGAAGTTCACCCAGCTTTTTAAAACAAATTTTGTAGAGGTTTAAATTATCACAAAATTTGTCCATTACAAGTGTGCCTTCAACAAATTTTAGTGAGATTATCAAGTTGCAAAATGATCAGCACAATACAGTTTTGTAACATTCCCATAACATGTTATAACATTTACTGTAAAAGAGTCCTCACTTTCGGCCTCAGACTGCAACTGGTCTGCTCTTTATTTCTATAAATTAGGCTTTTCTGCACATTTCATATAGTTGGACCTTACAGTATTGTATCTTTTGTGTCCGCTTGTCTTTTACTTTTCCTAATGTTTTTGTTTCATCCATATTATAGGCTATATGGGTAGTACATTCCTTTTTATTGCTGAATAATATTCCACAGTATATCTATGTACCACATTTTAAAAAAGGTCCATTCTCCAGTTGATGGACACTTGGAGTATTTTCAGTATATATTTTCAGTATATATATATATATATATGTATATATATATATATTCAGTATATATATGGTCTGTGATCCATTTTGAATTAAGTTTTGTGTGTGGTGTCAAGTAAGGTTCAAGTTCTTTTTCTTTTATATTTTGCATATGTATCTTCAATAGTCTCAGTCCTATTTGTTGAAAAGATTATACTTTACCTAGTAAATTGTCTTGACACCTTTGTGGAATAGACTTCTCTTTTGGTCTCTTGAAGAAGAGGAAATACTTTAATCTTTCTGGACCTTGGCAAATAATCCTACAATTTAAATTGAAAAGCATTTCCATTTCTAAGGAAATAAATCATTTTTGTCCACTTTTGGATGTCTGTAGGAAATGTAGCAAAGAAAGTCATAAACACTTGAGTATTTAAATAACAATTAACTTTGTTAATGATTTTCTCATTAAGATATTATCATTTCTTTAAAATCCAAGAGCCTATAGGAATCTATATTCATGAATGTTTACATTCTCTTTAGAAGATAAATACATATATGCATATTTAAGGTTTTTAAATTTGATACACTTTGCTTTTTTTGCTAGTGTTGGTTTTCTACATGGATGGCAACTTCAGCGCTTAAAAAATTTTATATAGTATTTACTTATTTTAAGTAGTTTGAATTTAAAGTTGTGTGTTTCCATCACATCAAACTAACCTTCCAGAACAGAACTAACAGAAATTGAGTTATCTAATGAAATGTTTTTTCCTTATCTTTTTTTTAGGTAACTAGAAGAGAAATTTGTAGCAAGGTTTTGATTGAAGTTAGTCATTTAAAGAACAGTTCTGTAGGCTTCTCTGTGAGACTGTGAGGCAATTTTGTTATTCTGCTGTCGTTCTGATTACCTGGTACACATGGGTGGGCTCATATTTCCTGAGATGTTCAATCTGATCAGCTGTCCAACTCATCACATCTGCTACCACATCTGTTCTGTAGATTCCCTTAGGCTTTTGGATTTTAGAAAAATGATTATATCTTAATAAGAAAATTAGTTATATAAAAAGTAACACAAACTCCTATTAATCTGTAGAAATGCTTTACAGTCAAAAGGCCTTGTGATATTTTTATAAAATTAACTTGAAAACATTTAGCAGATTATACTCAAAACAATAATTCACTCAACTTTTTAAAGAATAATTTTCAGACTGAAATAATATGACTTTATGATAGGCTTGGGTATGTCAAAGTGAAATTATAAATGATGAAGGAACTGCCATATAATTGTTTAAAAGTAATTTTGATTGATTATAGTGGCTTTCAATATGAAATTTTCAGAGTATGAGAGTTAGTGGGTGATAATGGGCAGAAATGCAGGGGATGCTAAACCAGAGAAATGCTCCATTGAAATCTGGATGGGTTAGAACTTGAGTTCATATTATGAGATTTCATGTAACTGTAATAGTATACATATAATGAAGATACTTTTTGTATTTGGTTCCTAGGACATTGTATTGGATATCTGTACAAAGCTCCTTTTTATGATATCTCAATGCAAACCTTAGTTTTATGTGATCATCAA
Organism: Glaucomys volans; assembly: GCA_020662805.1. Classification (NCBI taxonomy): domain Eukaryota; kingdom Metazoa; phylum Chordata; class Mammalia; order Rodentia; family Sciuridae; genus Glaucomys; species Glaucomys volans. The sequence goes on along the minus strand of JAJEJO010000591.1, from coordinate 414,025 downwards.
AACATTACAACATTATCTTGTGACAAATCATTCAACAGATGAATGGATAAAGAAAATGTGGTACATATACACAATGGAATATTACTTAGCCTTAAAGAAGAAGGAATTTATGGCATTTGCAGGTAAATGGGTGGATCTGGAGAATATCATGGTAAGCAAAATAAGTCAAACCCCCCAAAACAAAGGCTGAATATTTTCTCTGACAAACCAACGCTGAACCATAATGGGGGGTGGGTGGGTGGGTAAGAATGAAGGAACTTTGGATTGTACAGAGGGGAGTGAGAGGAGGGAAGAGGGTGTGGGGATAGGAAGGGTGAGGAATGAGATGAACATTTTTATCCTATATACATGTATGATTACACTATGGTATGATTGCACCATGTACAGCCAGAGGAAGGAGAAGTTGTGCTCCATTTGTGTAGTGTGTCAAAATGCATTCTACTGTCATGTGTAACTAATTAGAACAAATAAAAAAATAAATAAAATAAAAATTTCACCTGTGCTAAACATACATACACACACACACACACACACACACACATGAGAATTGTCTTCTGGGTGTTTGGAAGTTTATATTAACTTAGATATTTAATTAAACTAACAAAATTTGAAATTACTATTCCAATTTTGATCTTTATACTTAGGACAATAAGAATTTTATAATGCTTTTTAAAAATTTAATTTTACACATAGTAATCATATACATTTATGGGGCACAGTGTGAAATTCCAATACATGTAACACTGTTTACATTGATCAGATTAGGGTAATTAGCATTTCTATCACCTCAGACATATATATTTCTTTATGTTGGGACAGTCCTCTGTATTAGCTATTTTGATATATTCAATTACTAATTTTCAACCATAGTTATCATAATGATACTGGGTTATAGAACATTAGGAATTATTCCACCTATCCAACTGCATTCCTTTACCCAGTAACCATCCATCCCTTTCTTCCCTATATCCTTCCCATGCTCTGGTAACTATTCTTCTGCTATTTCTTTGAGATCAACTTTTAGTGTCCATGTATGAGAACATGCAATATTTGTTTTTCTTTGTCTGACATTTCATTTAGCACAAAGTCATTCAGTTCCAGCCATGGTTCTACAAAAGACAGAATTTCATTATTTTTTGGTGATTGAATAATATTCCATCATGTATACATACTGCATTTTCTTCATCCATTGATGAATACCTAGGTTGAGTCAGTATTTTGGCTATTGTAATAGTGTTGAAATAAGCATGAAATTAATTTCTAGGCTACACAAAGAACTGAAAAAACCCCAACCCCCCAAAAAACAAATAATCCAATCAATAAATGAACAAAGGAACTGAACAGGCACTTCACAGAAGAAATATGAATGGTCAACAAATATATGAAAAAATGTTCCACATCTCTAGCAATTAGAGAAATGCAAATTAAGATCACTCTGAGATTCTATCTTACTCCAGTCAGAATGGCAATTATCAAGAATACAAGTGGGCTGGGGTTGTAGCTCACTGGCAAAGTGCATGCCTAGCATGTGTGAGGCACTGGGTTTGATCCTTAGCACCACATAAATAATAAATCAATTAATTAAAAAATACAAGTAACAATAAATATTGGTGAGGATATGGCGGACTGCAAATTGGTGCAAGCACTCTGGAAAGCAGTATGGAGATTCCTCAGAAAACTTGGAATGAAACCACTATTTGACCCAGCTATCCCACTCCTAGGTTTATACCCAAAGGACTCAAAATCAGCAGACTACAGTGACACAGCTACATCAATGTTTATATCAGCTCAACTCACAGTAGCCCAGCTATGGAACCAACATAGGTGCCCTTCAACAGATGACTGGATAAAGAAAATATGGTATATATACATAATGGAATATTATTCAGCCATAAAGTAAAATGAAATTGTGGCATTTGCCAGTATATGGATGGAACTGGAGACCACCATGCAAAGTGAAAGAAGTGAACCCCCCAAAACCAAAGGCTAAATGTTTTCTCTGATATGTGGATGCTAACCCACAACAAGGAAGGCTAGGGAGGGGAAGATTAGAAGTTCACTGGATTAGACAAAGGGGAGTGAAGGGAAGGGATGGGAGATGGGAATAGGAAAGACAGTAGAATGAATAGGACACACTTTCCTATCCTTATATATGAATATGTGACCAGTGTAACTTCACAGCATGTACAACCACAAGAGTAGGATCCTAATTAGAATAAGTTATACTCCATGTATGTATAATATGTCAAAATACATTCTACTGTCATGTATATCTAAGAAGAACAAATA